>CABFWB010010190.1:0-10097 GCA_902151455.1 Timema bartmani | reverse complement strand
ACATTATTCCGTTCAGAAATCTTACGAGTCTATAGAAAGAGAGAGAAAGTCTGTGCGGTGCGCCGTACCATTTATTTTATGTTGAGCCTAGAAAGAAGTTTTTTTGTGAAAACGGTAAAAAAATAGGTAATTTTTAAAATATCATTAATTTTTTTAAAAATAACATTTCTTTAAATATCAATTGTTTGGATTGTTTTTATTTATGTCAACATTTAGCGTAAAACTTATTATTTGAATTTTTATTGTTGGCTATCAATAAATATTTCTATTTTTTTGTCGATATTGTTAATTTCTATAAATATAGAAGAAGAGAAATAAAACAAAACGCCAGTGAATTGTTATTACAGTTTTTGAACATAAGCCTGTAAGTTACTCGTGTGTTTCCACTGTGTCAGCTGTGACTGTTCCAGAAGGAGATTGTAGGTCATCGTAATCTTTCTGTTGTGAGGTTTCACCAACTCAGGGCTTCACTGTGTGGAGACAGTACTCAGACATAATATTGTCTGGAGACACATATCTACACTAGTATCTGTACACCTGTCACATGCATACAGACAGTACTCAGACATAATATTGTCTGGAGACACATATCTACACTAGTGTCTGTACACCTGTCACATGCATACAGACACTCCATTCTTCTGATACCATTCCATCAAAACTAAAACTAACACAAACTGTCAAATGTTTTATCAACTTTTGAATTATGAGCGGTTAGAGTTAAGTTCCTAATCTAAATGATGAGATGTTTGTGTAAATTTCCTAATTTCAATGGTGAGCTGATAATGTTATGATCCTAATTTAAATTCGATTAGTGTTAGGTTCATCATTTAAATGCTATTATGGTAAAACATTTGATATAATTTGAAGAGAGAAAATTTAGCACAGCTATTACCATGATATAAAATTAACAGATTTTAGTTTGGGAAGTTTTAATCCACAACAGAAAATATTAGGGAGTTATCGCTTATGAGCGCGTAGATAAAGTTAAAAGGGAAATATATAAAAAAAAAAAAATTCAACCACAGTAAAATAGATTGGTAGTGATAAAACTTTCATGAACATAGTAATTTCATATAAGGCTTGAGTTTATTCTAAAAGAATTGCAATATTCGATCATGTGTAAATTATAAATAGTTTTGTTAGATTTTTATGTATAAATTGTTTGTATTAAAATCACTGGACCAAGAAAGGGTAGTACTAAAATTAATTACATATCACCAAACAATGTCCATTTGGCCACCCCTGGCAACATATCACAACCTATGTCCATTTGGCCACCCCTGGCAACATATCCCTGCACCTAGGAAGGCAATGAAACGTTGTTCACCCTTGTAATAATTTGCTTGCAAGGAGGGAGGGTGACCCTTGAATCCCGCACTTGTGGGAAGTTGTCGTGCTGCCCTACAACTTAGTGGCTGGACTGGAAGTAGAATGAGGTCAGGTCATCTGATAACAGTCGCTCGTGCTATATTCCTCGTTGACCACGGTAAAGACGGTCACAGCGCACGTCTAGAGAATTACAAGCTTTTAGTGTGCTAGACCTACTATTCGCAACTACCTCTGACACGAATTGAGCAAACTTACCTGAGAATACAATATACAGACAGAGCTAAACCGGGGGTTGTTTCAGGAGCGGACCAAATAAACTTTATTGAACCACGGAAAGATAAATTACGTTAGTGATGACCTTGTAAATATTTTCATTTTGGCAATTTAGATACTTTCAGTGATTAGAGTTATTTAGTTTTATCAAAATTATAGAGATAATCCAGTTTTACTTACAATCGAGACACACTACGATAATAATCTAAGTTTGAGCCCAATTTGAAAGAGTTGCACTCATATCGGATATCAAGATACAATCAGTAGTTCTAGATAATCAAACTGTGCCCTCTTTGAAACCAATAAAGATACGAACTTCACTTTTCCTAATAGTTGTTGAAAGATTAAAACATTATCTAATTCCAAACTTTGTTGTAAAACTGTTATAACTAAACAATTTAATAACAAAGTAAGTAATGTTGTGAAGTTATGACTCAGATGATGATTTCAAAGTGGCATTTACAGTAAAACGCAAATGAAGTAGAGGAAAACTTGTTTATGTCGTTATACATGTTATAACAACTGTATAAAGACACATCTATGTAATAGCGTCTGTTTGGTCTGTTCAGGGTTTTTTTCTCAAACCTCCCGATAAGGTACAAAGTTTAAACTTCGAACACTAAGTACTAAAATGTTGTAGCTATAGTTAGTTACCTCTTAAGTTAAACCTATGACCAAGACAATTATAGTATTGATCTTGTCGTTGTATATTGTATTAGTTGATGCTCCGCACGGGGAATCCATAAGTGGATTTGTTCTTTTTAATTTCTCGCTATCTTACAGGTAGAAAGTATTGTGATCGTCAAGAAAATCGAACTCGAGATTTTGATGAATTTCGACGTTTCATGACCCCCCGATCCGAAAAAGTTGTTTTTGCATTTCTGTCTGTCTGTCTGTCTGTCTGTCTGCCTGTACCTCGGAGTAGAGCCTAAACTATTTTACCGATTGTGCTAAAACTTGGTATCTAGAGTTTTCATAAGGTTACCCCGAGGGATTTTTGGAATTGAATATCCAACCCTAAAATTAAGGGTGGTTTACTAAATGGTAAAAAATGAAAAACTCGATTTTATCAAAATTGGCTTTAATGATTTTGATTAAATTTTATTTCTAATCATTGTATATTTATAACAAAATGGTTACTCTCAATTTTTCGTCAACAGTACTTTAAGGGTTCCGGTCTGAATGCGTGAATTCTAATTTTGTATCATATCTTCGTAATTCTTTGAGATATGAAATTACTTATCATTTGTAATACAAATCTTTTATTTGAAATAGATTTTTATAAAACCAATCATTTTCAAGCTACACGCAAATATTTAGATATATTTCAAACTTTTCGAACACTATTGCACCCGTAAAAAAAACTGACCCGAGATGTTGATGGATGTCGACGTTTCATGACCCACCAAAACCTAAAAAGTGGATTTTGCAACGCCGACTGTCTGTGTGTCTATTTAACCCTAAAATTAAGAGTAGTTTAATAAAGGGCGAAAAGAGAACAAATAATATTTTCAAAATCGGCTCTAACGATTTTGATTAAAATTCGTACCTAGGCGTTGATTAAGATTATAAAAAAAATTGCTATTTTCATTTTCCCATTAAAATTAATTTAAGGGTAGCTTACAGAAGCAGAAATTTCTATATTTCCGCAACTATTTGAGTTACTAAATAACTTATCATTGTATAATTGTAGCACTATTAAAAATAAAAATAAAAATAAAATTATTTGAAATATGTTTTTATAAAACCAACAGTTTCTGAGATATTAGCAAATATATTAATACAATTTTGTAAGCTTTAGTTGTAAAGATATACTACTTGAGTCTTAACGCAATAATTCTCCAATGCCATAGAGTAATTAAATATAAGTATCTAAAAAATTAATGTTATTTTTCCTTAAAACTCTTAGGAGAAATGTTTGTACAACAATGATCTATATCCTTAATTTTAGACTCAATAGTCAATATTTACATTTTTTATTGGTCAAAATTTATAAATGAGGAATTTAATAGAAATACGATGACCTAAAGATATGCAACACCTAATAAAATGTTAAAATTTTAACTGGAAGTTGAAATTTTAATACGAAGTGTTGACCCTTGTGGACCCAATATCGATCTTTTTTATTGGTCCAAACATACAATTGAAGACCTTAATTCTTTAAATATAAAAATTATTAAATTTAAAACAGGAACCTAAAAAAGTTTTACGTAAATATAGTGCAATATATGCTTGGGTTTGCTCGTGTATATTATTTGTTTTCACATATATTACGAGTTTTGAGTAAATATCTCCATTTTTTAATATTAGAGCGAGAAAGTCCATGTGGAGTTTCATACCATTTATCTTAAATATAAAATTAGCCGAATGAAAGAATAACAAAATCTTAATTTGTTTTAAAATATTAATTTTTTATTGGTCTAGTTTAACAAAACGTGAAAAATATATAGGTTGACTAAATTATCCATAAATGTCTTAGCTTTGCCTAAAAACGATATTAAGGTGGGATGGCGAAATATTTGATTTATTATGTCAATGTCAATGTTATTATGTCCATAAAAACTGCCTTGTCTCGCGTCCCCTTCCATCCCACCTTAAGAAAAGTAAAAAAACTAATACACATTGTAGGTTACAGCTAAACAAAACTGGAGAAAAAGAGCATCATAATTCGACAAACAGCGTAATTTAGATGAAAAATGGTGGGCCTGTGTTATAGACAGAGCCCTGCGTTTGTGGAGATCGCGATGATTCGCGAATGTTAGATATGGCATTTTTTCTTTCAGATGTTCACATTTCAGGTTACCCTGATTGCAAATATATGCTCAGAATTGTCGCGATAATTCGCGAAATCGGCGTTTTAGCGCGATATTCGCGATTTTAAACGATGTCCGCGATAATCGCGATTTAGTCGCGATTTTCGGCATTCGCGCTAATATTTTGGGATATTGAAAAATAAATATTTTAAGTTTGAAAATTGCATTTTTAATTTTCGAAGTCGCACATGAAGTTGTCAAAATATGTCGACTCGACCGGTGCCAACAAGTTGTTTGGGGAAGTGAGGGTTTTGAAGGCCCTCAGCTATCTTTTTAATCCCTCCAATATTCTAAGTAGGAGTACGCCTAACATAGAGCAGGTCAAGATTAATTTTAAAGTACTGCCCTTTTTTGTCAACTACGATGGAGATTTGTCTTTTTTCTACATTGAAATGTGTAAAAAATTGAAAGTTTTGATGGAACAGAGTGATGGCATCGAAAGTTTAAAAATTGAGAATGTGCTGCTAGGGCTGAAGACAGACAGTATGTTCAGTGACTTCGCAACAAAGTGTTTGCAAGCGTTGTGGCTGCCGATTTCAAATGCAGATTCAGAACGATATTTTTCTAGGTATAGTTTAGTAGTAACAGACCGCAGAACCACAATGAAAGTGGATAACATTGTTACCAGCTGCATGTTGCAGTTTGGTGATGTTGAGTAGTTATTTTGTATTTTTCTAGCCTAAATTGAGATTTAAAAATATAGTCACAATTTTTGTGAAGTAACAAGATGATTTTTGTGTAATATTTTGTCTTTGTGACTTGTACATACTTTTCCCGGACCAGCTGCCGCTAAATCTTACTTTTTTAATAAGTTGATAGCACATTTTTTTGCGGACTAGTGTTTTTTACCGTTTTGTCCAAACAAAATGTAATTTTTTGTTTTCACTTCAATATGTTTAGTTTACCTGTTTCAAACATTGTCCTGGAAGTCTAGTTTTAACCCAACAAAGTCACCTTAATCTCGAAAGTTTGGTAAAAACCACTTTTTTAACGCTTTTGTCTTAATTCGATAATTTCGTCGCAAAAATAGGATTTTTGTAATTCACCGCTTATTCACCGATTTTGGGAAACTTAAAAACGAAATTGGGCTTTTTTATTCACCATAAAGCAGGGCTCTGGTTATAGAATATAGATATACAGGTTATCCGTCCCTGCAATTAATATCTGACATATTTCAATTTTATACCACACAAATCTTTATATTTTTCTAATAAAATGTGAAATTTAGAGCCCTTTATTTTTAGGAACAATTCTCAAATTTTCATTATTTTCTGATTAGTAAATATATCATTTAATACCGCACCAAAAGGTGTTTTTCCAACATTTTGAAACTTTACCTTCCTCACTTCCTCTCCACACCCAATTCACCGACCTTTTCTTATCCAATCTTTTTTGGTTATTCGGGGTTGTCCCTCAACATGTAAAAAAGTAGGCCTATTTCAATTTTTGGCCATACGTAAGGTGTTATTTTATTATGTTTGTACATTTTTGGGGAGGACGGATTCCTTCTCATTTTCAAAGCCTTCATTTTAAAATTTAGTTTGTTGTAAGATTGTTTGAGGTATCTCTCACCTGCTTGACAAATTTTTGGCGTAACAATTTTTTTAAATATATAGCCTACCATGACTTTGTGTTGCCTACCATGGCTTTGTGTTGCCTACCATGACTTTGTGTTGCCTACCATGACTTTGTGTTGCCTACCATGACTTTGTGTTGCCTACCATGACTTTGTGTTGCCTACCATGCATTTGTGTTGCCTACCATATGCTAAATAAATATATTGAATAAAGTCAAGCTAATGTTTAGATAATTAAGATACCTACACAAGGTTGGCGTTCCCCCGCATGTCGAGTTGGACACAGAACAATGATATTTACACTCCTAATCCTGGTCACGTATCAAACACGTGAATACCCCCCTCCACTCTCTCACTGTGGTAAATACAGTTGAACGTGTTCTTATCCCGTGATACAACTTCAAGGTCATGAATGTTGTAGGCCTATGTAGGAGAGCATCGTGTCCTACTAACCCCTCGGGTTATACAACTAGTCTATGTATTAATTACACTCATGTGTTAGGGGTTAGGAAGGTTTTAACTTAGAGGAAGTGCACCCGAATTTGCGTGGAAAACCATTCACTCTCAGTGCTCTCGACCGGGGTCAAACACCGATACCCCCGTATTGCGAGACTAGAGCCTTATACCATGCGGTCACCGAAGCGTCCCGGTTCACTCATAGTTGATTCAACTCACAAGGGTATTTGTTCACTGTATGTTGGTAGTATTGTGGCTATACATCACGACTGTTACTCACCATCTCAACAGCTCCCTATGGCCCACGGAACTTTGGAGTCCCCTCAACTTTCCTCCACCTCGTGGAGTTCCTCGTGTTGCTCCTCGTGTTGCTACATCATGACTGTTACTCAACATCTCAACAGCTCCCTATGGCCCACGGAACTTTGGAGTCCCCTCAACTTTCCTCTTTCGATTCGCTGTAGTCCTTGGTTAGAATCCTAGCAGAGGTCACTGGAATTTTCGGTCAACGCTAATGCTGGTGCAGTATTAGCTAGTATTAAACTTCTCTCCAGACCGTAACGTGAGGATTTTGATATTCTGTGAAACAAATACGGTGGAAAAAATGTTGTAGGGCCTATTCTTAAAATTCTAATTTCGCATTCAAAAGTAGACTGAAATGAATTGGAAGTTTTTTCAATAGCATATATTTTTTCAAAGTTGCCTTTAATTTCGTCTCACATTTATCCTCCTTTGGAGCATTTTTTTCCAACCTTCTTCTTTCTTATATCCCCCCCACCCCCTCCGCCCCCACGGAAAGCTTTATTTTAACTCCCTAAAATCAATCACTATATAGAGAGTACGTAGATAATGTTTTTTGTCCATCTTTACAAATTGTGTGTGTTTTAAAAATTATAGCAAAACTTTGACTGAGGTTTAAATTTAGCTTATGATGTAAGAACAATGAGCTGTTAAAATGAATGCAGTATACTAATGTAATGCATGCTATCTTAATTAGCCACACGTTTAGTCGAGTACCAGTAGTTATTATAGACTTAGACGAAGCAACAATACACCCACTTATAATCGCACAACAATAGCAGACGCACCCTACAAATACAACAATGACATTATCAACCATTTTATTCTCTTTACAGTAAGGAAAAAACTATTGAAACCCTTTTAAAAAAACAAATAATAGTAGATACTCTAAACATATCGGGCGTAGTATAAATTAAAGTAATTTTTTAACCTAAATCCTAAACTAAAATCCACTGAGCCCATCGCGAGCGGCTTGTGTTCCAAGATGGCCGCACAGCCTCAAGGTGGGGTGAGAATGGGACAGCCGATTGGACCAGCGAGCGATGCCGGCATGACAGCAGCCAATCAGGGAGCTGGAATAAGGGCTGGGGCCCAAGATGGGGTAAGCCAGGAGTTTCAAGAAGTAGCAACGCACACACAAAGTCAATGTCTTATATTTTATTTATAACAAGTCTAACTTGCTTATCAAATGTCCATTCCGATACAGCAAGTCGTTATCCCGCTATAAATACGAGTATAGGTCTTATAATAATTTTGAAAATGAAAATATAGGCCTATGCCAATCTGTTTGGTGGCTCAAATGCAATTTAAATGAATTAATTCAAACTATTACTATAGCAATTTTTAGCTTCATCTCCCTTTTTAAAGTTGAAAAACAAATGTAATAATTGACTCGTCTAAGCACCCATGTAAAACAAAACGTACGTTTCTGATCTTTGGTTTCAATTAGTTTGTTAATTCTAAAACATTATTGTTCAGTTAAAACTTAAAACAAAGGATTTTAAAACTCTTCAAGGATATTTAGGTATTAAGTTATATTTCTTATTAATATTCTACAAACTCAAATATAAAAAATGCACAATATTTTGTTTAGAAATAAGATAGTAAATCTGATGTATCTGTAATGTAGGCCTACAATAATAAAGATGGTTGCCTTTAAAAGCGTGACCTACACTTTCCCCCCACCCCACATCCTCCTCAATAATTTAACTGAAACACTTCACATACTATTAAAAGTGCGTATTAATAATATACTGTAGTAGTGGTAAGTTGAGGAGAGAGTTGTTAAACTTAGTAATTATTATTTATTTAAAAACAACGAGGGAAAATATCGTGAACATTACATGTTTTTAAATAAATCTAAACCTGTAAAAAATGTGTAATTCACTGCTGTTTTTAAAGTTGACCCAATGCACCCGGTTTAAATAACCATATGAAGACCGTACTGATCCCAATTGGTCTCATTATATGCTATTGGTTAGTACACTAATATTTACCAAACTACTTTCAGCATAATTAAGATATCAAATAAATAATGGAACCTGTTTGGATCAGTAGATTCTTCATATAGGCCTACTTATCCAAACAGGGAACATTATGACAACTTTAAAAATAACAATAAATGACAAATATT
The DNA here is from genome assembly GCA_902151455.1 of Timema bartmani. Taxonomy (NCBI): domain Eukaryota; kingdom Metazoa; phylum Arthropoda; class Insecta; order Phasmatodea; family Timematidae; genus Timema; species Timema bartmani. The sequence goes on along the minus strand of CABFWB010010190.1, from coordinate 1,213 downwards.
TTACTAGTTTGGGTTTCTATAAGATTTTCAAACCTTTATTTCTTAAATTTTAATGTCTATTTACCTCAGTATTATTAGTAAAATCTACACCATTTATACTTCCCTTGATAGTGTGATTTTATTTAGATTTATTAATAACATATAACATGTTCTCCAATCTAACCCAAAACTAACAGAACAATGTCTATGCTAGTTTATATGTACGTAGGCTATTTAGATGTTCACTACTACCAATCTTGCCACTATTTATAATTCCAGTTTACGTGTTTAATTGCTACCACAGAATTGTAATTCACGTCATTCCCACATTCACGTTTATTCAAGTTTATACTTTTTATTTGAAAACAGGATCAACATATTTTTAGCTTATTTTTTATTTTACAATGTTATTGTTTGAAATACATTGTCATCCAATTGTTAAATATTTAAAATACAGGCGTACCCCACATTTACGGGACGCTAGTTTACAGAGTTCGTCGCATATTTTTCACTTGTTACATGTACTACACTGAACCCGTCATGTACGAAGATAACTGTCGTAAATAACACATTTGATACTAAAATAAACACGGGAGAATATGTATTCATAAAAAGGGTAAGCAAACAAATCACTGGACAGTGACGCAAGTCGCCAAGGAGTCGTATCTGCGAAGCAAGTGCTTCAAGTTCGGGACAATTAAAAGCGCCGTAAGTGCGAGGCGTCGTAAATCGGGGTACGCCTGTATAATTCAAGGTTTAAGGGCCGGAGTTTATTGTGGAGACGATATTCACTGTTGTGTTTGCATAGTTTAGTTTATAAAACAATAAAAGAATCGCTATAATTGATACAAAAACTCAACCCCGCTCCCTTCTTTCAATAATCCATGAGAGTTGAACCCCCAACCACTGCATGGGGTACTCAGGAATGTGAGCTCGTATGTAGAAGGACGGGTCGATACGAGGCAGTTCTCTGTGGAGGATGGCACGATGACCTACAAAAATATTGAATTGTTTGTATTTTGAGATGATACAGAAAGGTATGTGTCTGTCTGTCTGTCTGTCGTGTGTTGTGTGTTGGGAGTGAAGGAAGGGTGAACAGGGTCATTGATCATTCTCGTTCGACACTTCCTCCCTCAGTTGCATGTTGGGAGGAGAGGATAGCAAGTATCTTGTTATGGTACTAACTAGGAGATAGCACACTCGTACTGCTACAGCAGGTTATAGGATAGCAAGT
>CABFWB010010189.1:0-10099 GCA_902151455.1 Timema bartmani | reverse complement strand
CAATCACCCTACCATTACACATTAGCGTGAGTGCGTATAACCCGAACGGGTAGTAAGAAGTGGTTCTAATAATAATAATAATTTAAGATATAATATCTCTTGTTGCCACAACCACGAAACGAAAAACACAATAGTTGTATTATTATATTTTGTTTTTTCAATTATTTAAGCAAAATACAACTATACAGTAATTTTTAATGAGGTATTATTAGAAATATTTATCAACCCTTTTGATATGTATATTATAGAACTACCAGGAAAATTATAATTATTTTCGAATAGGTTGACCTTAGTGACTTTCAACCAATGTTTGCACTAAAGAACCTTCTGTCTTAGCTAGATATCATCATAGTATCATTATAGTAAGATGTAATCAATATTGACAACATAAACAAATTTTGTATTTTCTAAACTGCGCTCTTATTATAGCTTCTTTCACTGACGGGTTTACTTTTCAAAGCTACCTGCATTGGTGGGCGTGCCGACTATCGTGTCTGGCTCATCAAGTGCGACTTAGCAAGTGGCGGAGAGTTCGTTGGTTCGAATCTCGGCTGGACTTACAGAGACGTTTAATTTTCCCAATTATTACTTCCAACTTTATCTGAACTCAGATTTTGATACATTTCTTCTAAGCTATGCCTTCCTCATGACTCAACCATTAGAGTAAATAAATGAAAAGCCGGTATGGGTAGTTAGCTGTGTAGCTCTGAAGAAGAAAAAAAAATTAATCTAAACTAAATTTTAAAATATGGACATAATAGTTGGGTATAAGTCTTGTGTTTTTTTGAAATTATATTGAAATATTTTATATATAATTTTGAACTACTTTATTATCTAGTTTTTATTAAAATTTATAAATTTAGTGTATTTTGTCACCGTTAGGAGAAAATATTTTAAACAATTATTTCGCTTGGATAAAATTCTTGATTTTAGTTTGAGAACCAAATTATTTGAATTAATTCTCTTTTTTTTTTAATGTCACACTTGCATGATAATGTTCCTGGCTGGAGCTGTCCAGCAGTAGGAGAACAAACAGGGAAGTAGGAAAATACTAATGGCAATACAATATGTTGTGACCCCCCTATTAAATGACATAATTCTATTCCCAAAAATCCATTCTACGCTCCTATAACAGTTACCTTTCGTTTCCCGGACATTTAGCCCTTAATGATCAACAGAAATATGTGAAGTTTTATACTTTTTAGAGGGAAAATGTCAACTTTTAGACTATTTTTTACAAGTCTATATTATGTATAGGGTCATAGAAAATAGTTATTTGTTCATTCAGGTAAACAACAAACTCTTGTACTGTTAAAGGTTTTGTCAATATTAAACTATAATTCATTCATGACCTTAAGTTTACTTGGATTACAGCTCGAAAAGTTCCTAGAAATAGTCCCTAATATATCCCTACGCCAACAGCTGACATCTATCGCTTTGGATAACTGTAATGAAAACAGATGGTAATGTATGAATGTGATAGTTAACCACAGTAATTTTGGCCAATATTAGTTATATATTTATTTGATGTCAGACACAAACCTTTATTTATTGTTTTATTTCACTTTAAAAAATATTATTCACAGCATTTCCACAAAAGGTCTAACAAAAATAGCTTCAAAATGGCGACCGACGAATTTAAACCACGTGGTTGAACATGATGGAAACAAGTTTTTTACAACGATGCACCTACGCAATGGATACAAATATTTTATCAAGTTAAATATTTCAAAATACGACAAAATAATTATAAAATAATGTATTATATATATAAAAAATAACAAGTATTTTCTCTTTTCCAAGTAAAAACGATGCCTGTATTAAAAGGTATTATTGATGTACGCACTATATTACACATAGTCACTAATGTTCCAAAACTAAAAATAATTACTTTTAATTACGTTTAAAATATTGTTTCGAGTTGGATAAAAATAAATTATTAAAAGTAATGAAATAGTAAGAGAAAGTTTAAGTTTACGTTATTTTAAATGTAAAATAAAACAGGTAATTAAAAAACTTAACATTTATAACAAAACCGCGATCTTTTACAAGTGTTGGCAACCCAAAACCTAAACATATGATTTTTGAACTGTCATCCAAGTAAAAACCTATCATGAACAGACTCTTAAGTGCAACCTCTTATTGGAAGTATTTTCGCTACCTAGACAGCCCACTAGTTTGTGTTCATTTTTTTCTTTTTCTTTTGTTCGGAAACAGAAATAAAACATATAAGGCTACGGGGATCCCTCTAGTGCTTTTGTCTGCCGCAAAACATATTTTTTTTCAGACTGTCTCTTTTAGTGTAAGCTCGCTGCAATTTATAACATACTTTCTCGGGACGTAGTTGGTATCTCTTAGTAAAGGGGGGGTAGTATTCTCCTTACCCCCCACCCTCTACCAAGCCCTCCCAGTACGTGAAGAAAACCGCAAGAGAAACTCTTAATGGCGGTTCTGAAGATAACGTTCAGGGCAAGGAAGTAGTAGGTACTCAAGTATTTTCCAATTTAAGAAAGTTTCACGTTTTTTACTGTTTTCTCTTTTTCTATTTATTTTGATCCTTCTTTGTTAACACAATATGTGAGTGTGACGTCACAGTTTATATCAACTCTAGTGATAGCATGACCTTCTTAAAAGGATTCCAACTATCTGTGACGTCACAGATGTTTCAGATAGAATTTCCCTTGTTCAAAGTTTTTTACGAGTTTTTTATTCGACATGTTTTAAAGATGTAATATTGAAATAAAAACCATTAGTTATTAGTTCAATCTAAAAAAATAAGCTTCTAATGTCACATTTTTTTATATTGAATTAGTTTTTAGGCAAATACAACTCAGGCTATTTGGTTTATTCACGGAAACGGCCATAGCCCGCGATACTATTGATCGTTCATATGAAGCTGACGATTTTTCCACACGTCCATCACAGGCTCAGCCTTAAACTAGGACTGAAGAATGACCCTGAGCACGGGACGAACTCGGTGGTAAAACATTGCCACGCTAAGCCAAGGGTCCCGGGTTCGATTCCCGTCTCCAGGTGCCATTTTTCAACTAATTAAAATTAATATAACCTTTTCATGCTTTATTAAAATTAGGAGCCACTTCGGTGGTCACGTGGTCTAACGCGCTACTCTCGTGTTAGACTAGACTGCTGATGACTTGGAGATCGAGGTTCGAATCTCGATTGGGTGTACTGAGGATGGTTCCCCCCAACTAAATTGTTTTCCACGCTCTATCTCCACGTAAATGCGGGTACATTTCCTATTAATATGACCCTAATCCCTAAAAGCATTATCGTAGTTAGTATACAAGGGAAAACCCCGAAAGGTTAATCGGAAGCGGTGCTAAAAAAATAATTGTGGAAGCAGAACAGACAAGTGGTTTCTTCCAACACGACATTATTTAAATAGTTTCATTGTTATGTACAAGTTTTCTGGATGATCTCTATCCCCCCCTCACTTTCCCAGGCTCACTCCTCTCTTCATATTTTCTACTCTCACTCTCCCATGGCTCACTCCTCTCTTCATATTTTCTACCCCCTCACTTTCCCAGGCTCACTCCTCTCTTCATATTTTCTACCCCCTCACTCTCTCAGGCTCACTCCTCTCTTCATATTTTCTACTCTCACTTTCCCAGGCTCACTCCTCTCTTCATATTTTCTCCTCTCGCCAATCTGATCCGACGTCAGACCCGGACAATCTTGAAATATTCACAAGGACTGGAAAGGAGTGTGTGGCCGCAATCCCCTGGTGATGGATGTTATTTTAATGGCCTCGTCTCTTCTTCTTGTATTGGAGGTGAGGGTGGAGGGGCGCTAACCACGTATCTACCCCTCCCCGTCTTGGGGTAGGCTGCACGCTGAGATACCAGCATCCAGGCTCAAGGGATCAACTAGTGTTTTTTTTTTGTGCTGGTAAACAACTTATTAACGCAGGACTTTCAGACCCGGACAATCTTGAAATATTCACAAGGACTGGAAGGGAGTGTGTGGCCGCAATCTCCTGGTGATGGATGTTATTTTAATGGCCTCGTCTCTTCTTCTTGTATTGGTGGTGAGGGTGAAGGGGCGCTAACCACGTATCTACCCCTCCCCGTCTTGGGGTAGGTTGCGCGCTGAGATACCAGCATCCAGGCTCAAGGGATCAACTAGTGTGTTTTTTTTGTGCTGGTAAACAACTTATTAACGCAGGACTGAAAACAAAGCTAGGATTTTACATGTTACATGACCCCCCCTTTTTTTTATCACAACCATGTCTCCTTTTATTATTATTTTGTTAGATACAGCACGGAAGGAAAAATAACAGTCTTCAATTATTTAAACCCGCTTCGCTGGCCAAATTGTTTAAACCAGGGTGGTTCAACGTTTTTTTTATCCCAAGGGTCAAATCTAACTATCAGTTTGCACCCCAGGTCTAAGATGTATTTAGTAATCCCATCAACTTGATATAGGCCTACAAACAATGATTAAGGTGGGATGGAAGGAGACATGAAGAAAAGACAGTTTTTTAAGTTTTTTGGCAAAATTAATAAAATATTGTTCCAGTACAAACATGGAGTTTAATGGTCTTCACACGGTGACATAAACATTTCTTGAATATCTTTCAAGGATGTCCCATAATTTAATGACAAACTTTTTTCTCTTAATTTAAAACGCTAGTTAGATATTCCGCCATGACCATGGCAAATATTCAACAATTGTTGATATCGCCGTGCGAAGAAAACTAAACTCTATGTTTGGAGAAATATTTTATTTATTTTGGCCAAAAAAGTGTTGCCATTATTCAACAATTGTTGATATCACCGTGCGAAGAAAACTAAACTCTATGTTTCTACTGGAGAAATATTTTATTTATTTTGGCCAAAAAAGTGTTGCCATAAAAAGCGAAAAAAAAAATACTGGCCTTTTCTCGCGTCCCCTTTAATCCCACCTTAATAAACAATTACTTTCACTACTTATAATAAATTGTATTTTTTGTTTGAAAAAAAAAATTAACCTTCCAAAAATGTATTATTAAATATGCACGCGCACAATTTTACAAAATATCTTAGCATTATAAATATATAACTATATATTTATTTTTAGCACTACGTCTTACTACCCGGTCGTCGGTTTGTACGCTTATGCACTAGGCCTAATCATGCTAATGGTTTTAGAGGTTAGAAAGGTTATATTTAAAGGACGTGTGCACACATTTTCTTGGAGGGAGAGTGGAAAACCATTTAGGAAAAACTACCCTCAGTACACCCAACCGAGATTCGAACCTCCATCTCCCCGTTATCAGCAGTATATTCTACTGCGAGAGTAGCGCGCTAAACCACGCAGACACCAAAGCCGGCTATACATAGTTATTAACCAAATAAATGTTTAATAAATCTGTATATATATATTTGAGTCAATAGATGATTCACAACTGCCGTCGAGGGTTTCCCTTTAATTTCCTCCAGGATAATGTGAGGGCCACATTTGGCCCACGGGCCATCAATTGGACCACACTAGTCTAAGGCGTCACTCTCGTAATAGACTGCACTGCCATTGACACTGAGAGATCAGGGTTCAAATACCAGTTAGGTGTATTGAATGTGTTTGCTTAGAGATGGTTTTAACACTCTCTCCGCACAAATGTGGCTACACGTCCTCTAAATTCAACCTTTACCATCTATAACACATTAGCGTGAGCCAAAAGGGAAGTAATACGCGGTTACAAAAATACAAAATACCGTATTTGACCTAATAGTAGACCCGGCTACGATTAATAACTTTGCTTTTCAACCCAGCCTCGATTAGAGATCTCGGCTACTATATCGTCCTTGGCTACTATTAGGTCAAATACTATCTACGGTATGTATAATATACAGGGTTTTCGGAAACTCATAGCCCAAACTGCACATATAGTTTGTTTAAACCAAAATTAATACAAAATCCCTATACACTTACATCTGGAACACTACGTTAATACCATTAAATTGTGTCCAAAGTTTTGGTGTACAGCGCCGGGAGAGCAAAGCTGTTCAAGCATACGTGTACAACAGGTTGCACAGGAGTTTAGTGCGTGGCACTACACATGTAATAATGGCAAGCACTTTCTGTGATGTAGGGCCGTTAATGTTGACCCTCAGAACGTGTTCTCATTTCTAGATGTGTTGTCTACTATTAATTGTGGTAGGTTCTACTTCCATGCTCCAAGATGTCGAGGTGTGTCGTGCCGTAAGTGGAACTCTTATGCAACTTGTTGTACACGCATGCTTGAACAGCTTTGCTCTACCGGCGCTGTACGCTGAAATTTGAACACAATTTAATGGTATTAGCATAGTTTTCCGGATGTAAGTGTACAGGGATGTTGTATTACTTTGGTTCAAACAAGCTATATGTACATCTTGGGCTAAGAGTCTCCGAACAGCCTTCATATTAGCTATGGTCAATCTCAGTGGTCTAGGATTAAAAATATCACCTCAGGATCCGATGTTTGTGGGTTCAAACCCCGGGGAGGTCTACAGATTTTTCTCGAGCGATAGTAATCCGTAGCGTAACTTCCTTTCGGAGGGGGAGGGGGGGGTAAAGCCATCGGTCCCATGTCGATTGTGGCATGTAAAAGAACCCTGGAAGGTATGTGGAAATACCTTCCCCCCCTTACCTTTCCCCCAAAAAATTTGTATATCCTTTCACGCTCGCTCATAGAAATTCAGTGTGGATGGCAAAGGAAACACTTCCTGAACTCGCCTAGTACGTGTTTCTTTTTACCAGATGGTGCGGTCAGCACTGACCAGCTCAAGGGTGGATAGAAATCCCATCAAACCAAACTTCGAGTCATTGATTGAAGAAGAAGAAGAATATATATATATATATATATATGTATATATGTATAGTTTATATATATATATACTTAAGTCAACTATGTATATACAACCTACACCGGTGGTCACGCAGACTAAATTCCATGCTTGTCTAGTCTAGTTTTCTGGTGATCTAAAGGTTAGGATTAGGATCCCAGCTTAATGTATTAGAGTTGTTTTCCCTAAATCATTTCCCACTCCACTTACAAGAAAATTTGGGTTACATTTATTTTACCTTCATCATCCCTACACTGTTAGGGTAAATATGTGTACAACCCAGACGCGTAGTAAGACGCGGAGCGTGAGGGAGAGAGAGAGAGAGAAGAAAAATGACCGGGGTAATTTTGGAGGTAATGCACCAGCATGTATCTGTATGGGAAGTATGAAGTATGAAGTTGATGGTCTCACTGGCTCAAAGTCAGGATTGCTACCCGCTCAACCAAGGTGATGGCACCTACCCCCTTACCTCCGCTCCCTGGGCATAACGCCCCACTTTATTAAAACCCTGTGGAAGAAAATAGTTNAAATGACCGGGGTAATTTTGGAGGTAATGCACCAGCATGTATCTGTATGGGAAGTATGAAGTATGAAGTTGATGGTCTCACTGGCTCAAAGTCAGGATTGCTACCCGCTCAACCAAGGTGATGGCACCTACCCCCTTACCTCCGCTCCCTGGGCATAACGCCCCACTTTATTAAAACCCTGTGGAAGAAAATAGTTCTCCGACTCGTAAGGTTTGTGTACGCTGTTCTTTGTGAACATGTTGTAGGTCGAGTAATTCCACCCCCCCCTCCCCCCGAAAATAAACAGCCCCGCTGTAAGGGACTGTTGGTTTGGGGAGAGAGGGAGTAGGAATTTAATTAACTTCCCACGGTTAAACATTCCACGCGCGTGCGGCTTCCTCAAAATTCCCCTCTTAATGGGATTGAATAATGGATTCTGATTATTCTACTCCGTTCCCCTTGTGGACCAATTTTAGCCCACGTGGCTTTACTTGGTCGGCTATGTTTGCTTTTGATAGGCCCATGCTCCCCCTCCCCTCCTCACCTGTCAAGATTATAAACAAAGAGCTTCAAACCAGGTGGTTGGACTTGACGTATGAATATAGCAGTGTCGTGTCGTGGCCTGTTAGCAGGATAAGCAGAGCTTGTTAAAACTGTACCTGTGATATGTTATCTCCCACTCTGTCTCCATTTGACCAGGGTAAGCAGAGCTTGTTAAAACTGTACCTGTGGTATATTCTCTCCCACTCTGTCCCCATTTGACTAGGGTAAGCAGAGCTTGTTAAAACTGTACCTGTGATATGTTCTCCCCACTCTGTCCCCATTTGACCAGGGTAAGCAGAGCTTGTTAAAACTGTACCTGTGATATGTTCTCCCCACTCTGTCCCCATTTGACCAGGGTAAGCAGAGCTTGTTAAAACTGTACCTGTAATATGTTCCTTCCCATTCTGTCCTTATTTGACCATTCATGCAAACGCTCTGCTTAACTTAACCTCACGTGGAAATGTATTTTCTTTGCTACCTGGCCAATGAGAGTCTTACAGGTACACGTTCTAAACACACTCGGCTTACACTAGCAACATTCCACGACATTACACAACTTGAATAATACTATTAGTTTGATAATACTATTTTTCGCCACGTTTCACTACCTACTGGGGCTATACGCATTCAGTACACACTTATTATTTAATTTATTTTAGTTTATTTTAGCACCGCCTCTACTACCTGTTAAGGTTATAATCATGGACCAATTTCAGCTAATGAGGTAGGGATGCGGGAGGTTGAATTTAGAGGAAGTAGACCCGCATTTGCGTGAAAAAAGAGAATAGAAGGCATTTTTTTAAAATCCCCCTTCAGTACAGCCGGCCAAGAATTCGAACCTCGATCTTCTTATCATCGGCTGTCTAGTCTAACACGATGGTAACGCCTTGGACCAGGGATGGGCAAATTACGGCCCGTGGGCAGGTGTGTTCAATCCGGCCCGTGAGATAAATAATTTAAATGTGTTGGATCATGTTTTGTTCTGGAAGCTCATTCATAGTTTCACTCATTTCACATCACATCATAGAAATCTTCTGAGCGAACTTAAAAACATACCAAGCCATTAAGGTATTTACTATCGTTATATATTTTCTTTAAATTTATTCATGAGAGTAGTATATTTAGGGTGTTTTATAGCTTTTTTTTATAATTTAATTGAGTAGAAAGTTTGGTCTACCAATTTCTTTTCCCTTTTCATTTATCCCTACTTTAAGTAAGTTTGCACATCCTTACCCTAGACCATGTGGCCACCGAAGTAGATAATCACGTTAATGTAATATGGATGAATAGGATAGAGGTTTAAAATAAATGTACCCACATTTTAGTAGCGGGAGAGTGGAAAAAAAAAACAACTTAGGAAATCGCATTCTGAGTATCCCCGACCGCTTTTTAAACTCCGATCTCTCCGTGATCGGTAGTCCAATATAATATGAGAGTGACGCGTTAAATGGCGCGACCACCGTTGCGGGTGCCAATTACTTGATCTACGCATGAGATAGAAGTGTTGTGAAGCTGTCACGTTTGATAGATGGTGTCAATCTTGACAGCTGTCAGTTTTTTTTAGACGGTAGAGACAGTAATTTAAAAGAAATGTCTATATTGCGTTTTTAGGATTGAGATCAGCACTACCGGAGTGGGGGGTTAGTGGAGACTCGTCACATGCTCGACCAATCTGTGAAAAGTAGTTTTCACAACAACCGATGCATGTTGCCAGATTTCTTGAAATTCACTGAGTATGCTTGCATAGTAGTAACACGCAAACTCCCGCTATGTGGCAACTATGCTTCCCAGCCTACCCACCACGCAAACTCCCGCTATGTGGCAACTATGCCTCCCAGCCTACCCACCGCGCGGATCCTATAGCAATTTAAATCCGCAGGATGATTCCCCAAATTCAGCCACACCCCCCAACATAACTAAATATTGCATTATTCACACATACTTTCAAGTGGTCTGAGACATCCCTTTCGCATTAGGATGGACAGGGTTCGAGTCCCGGTCGGGTGTACTGAGGGTGGTTTATCTTAAAGTGTTTTCCACGCATAAAAGGGTACACTTTCGATAAATTAAACCTTCCTCATACCCAACACATTAACATAATTAATACATAGGTATTAAGCCCAAATGGGTAGTAAGACGCGGTGATAAAAAACCCAGCAACTAAACCGTTAATTAATAAACCACGTGTAAAAACGTAACGAATATATATTTTTAATACTCACACCA
>CABFWB010010188.1:0-10106 GCA_902151455.1 Timema bartmani | reverse complement strand
CTTGTGCCTTTAGGTCCACTGCCTGTTTGAACAGTTAAGGATATTTTAAAGTAATCTATGAAAAATGAATTTTAGGTCCATTGCTTTTAGGTCAAGTAAAGTTAGGAGCTATAAAATTAGGTCTTGTGAAGTTAGGTCTTGTGAAGTTAGGTCTTATAAAGTTAGGTGTTATGAAGTTAAGAAATTTAGTTTAGGAGTTGTGACATTAGGTCTTATAATTTTAGGTCCACTACTGCATGTCCAATTTAATTTGTGTATTTAGCTTGAACTTTTAAATTACTAACTAATTCAGCACATGATAATCATACAAACATCCCCCTCAATGGCATAGTTGACTACAGCGCTAGTTTCATGTTGAGCTTTACTGCCGAGGACGGGGAGATCAAGGTTCGAATCTCGGGTGTGTGAACTGGGGCTTGTTTTTCCTAAATGTTTTTTCACTATCCCTCCACGAAAATGAGGGTTCACTTCCTCTAAATACAACCTTCCAATTCCTAACCCATTAGCGCAATTAGTACTTAAGCGTATAACCCGAACGAGTAGTAAGACGCGGTGCTAAATAATAATAAATTATACAAACCAGCTTAATTCTAGAACAGACACAATATTCATCAATATTAAAGGGAAAGCCCTAATTTAACCAATAATATATTTTAGTCCATGCCTGGATTTAAACCTGAGATCATAGGTGCAATAGACAAACGAAATACAGACTGAGCTAAGTTTTAAGGTGGGGATGTATAGAACGCGAGAAAAGGCTAGTGTTTTTAAAGTTTTTGTATATTTTTTTTTACAAAACAAATCAAATATGGCTTCAGTACAAACATAGTTCAATTTTCTTCACATATTGATATCAATAGCTCTTGAATATCTGTCATGAACATAGCGGCATGAGAAACTTTTTAAATGAAGTGAAAAAGTGGTCGTTAAATTCCAGGGCATTTGAACTTGAACATCAAGCTGGCCCGTCACATTAAAATCGTTACCACGGGCGTAGTTTGACATTACAAAAGCTGAATTTCGGGCACATATGAGGACAAACGTAGCACAATCGACTGTATATATTTGAATATATTTGGAGAATGTGGTGGTCCAACTTGATATACGTCAGCAGCCTGTCTCATCATCCAAATTAGTGTTCCCTCTTTCTAACGAACTCGCACGTGTTGCCCAATGTACAACTGTTATTCTGTCTACGTAAAGATGTGTCAGACTTCGATAGTTATAATTTTACTGCACAATTTAGCAAGTGTATAATTAAAAGCTACAATTAATATGGAATTAATTATTTCTAATCATTACAGTTCACAAACTACGAGTTTATATTTTATGATTTTCGAGTACCATTGTTAGGGTAAAGTAGTATGGGGCTAAAATGTAGTATAGCTAGACATTCATATGATATACATACAATGGAATATTAAAAATAAATGCGTTAAACCTTAAAAAAATTATTTTATTATTATTATTATTATTATTTAGCACCGCGTCTTACTACCCGTTCGGGTTATACGCTTAAGTACTAATTACACTAATGGATTATGAATTGGGAAGGTTGAATTTAGAGGAAGTGAACTCGCATTTGCGTGGAGGGAGAGTGGAAAACCATTTAGGGAAAACCACCCCAGTTCACCCGACCGAGATTCGAGCCTCGATCTCCCCGTCCTCGGTGGTCTAGCTCAACACGACTGGCGCGTTAGCCAACTACGCCACTGAGGTGGGTTTAGACAGTGATTAAGATAAAATAGTAATAGTAAAAGTAGTAAAATAGTAATAATATTTATACTATAAAAATTTCAATCAAATATTAATATTATTAATCCATATTAATATTTATTTCAATGAAATATTTATATCATTATTGAAAATATTTGATTCTGTATACCTCATGAATGCCTAGCTATACTAAATTTCAGCCCCATACATTAACTACTTTACCTTAACAATGGTATGTAAAAATCTTAAATAGCAAGTCAAACCCCATATAGCTTGTGGACTGTAGAGATTTGAAATGAGTGAATCAATATTTATATTTTTATATTTATAGTTATAGCTATACATTTGTTTGAATTGTGCAATATTATTATTTTCTATTTTAGCATCACGTCTTACTACCTGTTTGGGTTATACGCTTAAGTACCCACTAATTACACTAGTGTGTTAGGGATTGGGAAGGTTAAATTTAGAGGAAATGAACCAGCATTTGCGTAGGGGAGAGTGGAAAATCATTTAGGAAAAAACAACTTCAGTTTACCCGACCAAGATTCGAACCTTTATCTCCCCATTCTCGGCAGTCTAGCTCAACACGAAACTAACGCGTTAGCTAACTGCGCCACCGAGGTGGATAATTGTGCAATAAAATTTTATCCGAATTACCTTAATATCGAAGGATGGTAATTTCGTTGATAAATCCCACTGATCTTTTAATGTTTTTGATCATTTTTGGATGAGAAATAAAATATAAGGAAACACTGTTGGCTAACTGGCTTGCAGACTTTTAATGGCAAATTATCAGACTTATTGAATTTGTACGATGAGGGAGAATTTGAAGATAGTGTACCAACATACACCTATTTCAATAAATATGTAAAATATGTGCTCTCCTTTGAGGGACTTCTTCTCATTTTTTAAGACATTTAAAATAATACCTTATTGCTTTATTTAAGTTTCTTTATTTAATTTGGTAAAATTAAATTAAAACCTCTTGACTTACACTTAACCAGGTTACAAAATAACCAATAATTTACAAATATTTTAAAATTTGAAATAGATCCAACTAACAGAATGAAGTGTTTCTTTATGCTCACTATCACTTCCAACATCCTCTTCAAGATGCTCCAGTATTTCATCATTTGTTGGCACTTCTTCGTCTGATGTGTCGTGCATTTCAACCGCATTGGCACAAGCAATACCACAGCAGTGCCCGCACATAGTTGTGCACCGAATACCATTGTTGCAACAATTGCATTTTCTTGCACAACTTCCTCTACAGTTGCAGCAAATTAATTTCTGGAGCAGGTAATTGAGATGTCGGAATAGGTACTAATTTTCCCTCCACATATTTCCATCCCCAGATTTACCCCCGAGTCATTATTGTATCTGAAGGTAAATTCGAAGGCTGTGCTGCCTGGCTGCTTCTGTTATTAGATGTAAAACCTCTAAGTCAAACTTTGCATACAAAGATTGATGAGCTATGGTTTTATTGTATGCATAAACGTGCGCAACATCCAAGCTCATACATTTTCATCTCACGGTACCTTGAACAAACTCCAGGTTTATGAAGTGTATCTATTAAGTGTGGAGTCATATCGTCTGTGAAGATGAACAGCCAAGCTAACTTGAATAGGTGAGATGAAAGAGTTCAGTCTGATGGCATTGATTATTGCATGTTCTATTACCATACACTTATGTAGAAGATCATCTCTTATTACTTCTGTCTTTTATAATAATGTTTTCAATCAAACCTTTTAGTGTCTCTGGGACAAAATTGATCCATTCTCCTGCATGGGTTCATTGTAAGGTATGCATCAAAACAGTATATTTTGGACATAATTTCCTATCTATATCTGCAGCAGCTTTAACTAATAATAGTCATTCTGAGTGTTTTTATTTCTTTCAGAGTACCACTTGTCATTAAGAATTTTACGTGAAGCACTATTCAAAGAAATAATGTTTCTTCTCTCTGGAAGTTGGGTGATCGTAATAAAATTGTCCACAATAAGTAAGTAGCTTTCTTTCTGGATGTTAGATGTTTCTATGAGTATTTCTCGCTATCAGGTTTCAGTCCACGAATCATTTCTTCCAAATCAGTCATGGAATACTACTGACACTCATCGCTACTATCCATATACTCACAAAGCTTTGAAAATGCGCCTGCTCTGTGTGGATCTTCTCGAGAACCATTCAGAACAGATGTATCTCCAAAATCTTGTTTGTTTTGAGAAATTTGTCCATATCACGAAATGTGATGCATGCCTTCTTAAAAACTCGCCAACATATTGTAGCGTACGAATCACAAACAATAGACTACAGTTTTTTCTTTACCATGATTACGGTTTTGTATGATTCTCAAACGAGCCTCGCACTGAAGATCAAGTGTATAATGTCACTGCCTTTGTTAAAATGCTTGCCTTGTTATTTTGCTTTCGGTTCTAACCGCAGATCTGCACGACACTACTTTTTGTTCAATCCGGGAGAGGTGCTATGCTTGAAGAAGAAAAGGGGTTTTACACGCTTTTACAGTAGTCTAATTGCATATCATAAGAGAAATCCATGTAACCAAAGGTAAACCACAAGTACCTATCACTTGCTAAAAAATGGTATCAATAATATCACAACATGACCAATATGTATCGATATTACCTCCAAAATTTACAGTTAGTTTTATTGACATCCACAGCTATAGCACAAATATATGTATCTGAGATAAAATGCAAAATATTAAGTTAATTTAAACTGTTAAATATGACACAACATAAAAAATTTAATTACTTAACATATTCAATATGGCTACCATGAGACTTATATAAAAATAAAATTCAGTTCATGATGATTATTTCGTACACTTATCCTACCCATCTATCTCAATTAGGGAAAAACTTTTACAAAGACTGAAAATATGTTTGCACTAAAAACCTCAATATAATTCTTTTATTAAAAAACAATGGGAATTTTAATAATATCCTCATGTCTTTTAAGGTTTTTATAACAAAATCTAAAATAAAAACTACTGTGATTGTCCAAGTAGTTTACGAGAAACGGTGAGTTATGATTTAGGATTTTCGAGTATTTGATCACGGTAAAAATTATACCGCTTTGATTTTCCTAGCAAGAACTTACGAAGTCATCACGAGTCACGCCACCAGTACTGGGGCACATAGCCTATACGACAAAGCATGGAATGCAAGCTCAGATGATGCATCGAAGCAGGACACTGTTTTGAACAATTTTTGTAACAAAATGTTTTGTCTTCGTGTATTTTTGTTAAACTTTGTCTTGTTTAGTTAAATCACTTCTTCTGTTGGATTGTTTATTACAATAAAATTCCTCTTAGCTCAGAAATTAATCGTTTCTAGTAGCAATTAAAACACACCCTATTTATATAATTTATATAATAACAAAGGTTTTAATATACAATTATTGTTGTAGAAACCAAATCATTAGTAAGCTGCAATGATATATAAACATATATCAATGCTTGTATATTAAAACCTTTGTTATTAAATTAATCTGTTTAGAATATTACATCTCTCATGTTTATTAAAATTGTGTGACCTGCTTCTGTGGCCGCATGGTCTAAGTCATCAAGTTTGTGTCAGACTAAACTACCAATGATGGGGAGATCGGGGTTCAAATTCCAGCTGGGTGTACTGAGCGTGGTTTTTCCAAAATGATTTTCCACTCTCCCTCCACGTAAATGCGGCTACACTTCCTACGTATGCGTATAGCCTAAATAGGTAGTAAAACGCTGTTATAAAAATAATTGTGTGCTCATTATTCTCAATGAACTGACTGGAGACACTATTACTAAACAAATTAAAATAATGTTTATTTAATAGTTGGTTAAATTTCTAAAAACCCAACAGTATTTAATTGAGGATATGATTGTGTCATTTTTTCCAGCAGCAATGCGTGTCAGGCCAAGTGACGCACTGTTGGTGGAGTTCAAGCCCACGGCCCTCAGAGTGAAATGTCCGTGTCTTTAGCAGCGCTAGCAGCTTTAGTCCTAGTATTGCTCATCATTGAAGAGGTGAGAATCCCACACTAATCTCTCTTGATGATATGGGTATTGTCAACACCTAGACCAAGATGTTCTTGTAACAGACAGACACTCGCTTCGGCCCCTATTAGATATTTATGGTCAGTGGTCGGCAATTTCCGAACTTTAGCTAGTAAAGTAGGTGGACCAGCGTATCCAGGGTTAGAGTAGCGTGGGTCAGAGTGGTCTGTCGTGCGCGGGAACCATTGGCAATCTACGTTAATGGCACGACTGACTGTTAACGCGTGAACTGTGTTGATAATGAAGATGATCTACTTTAAATATTTCAATAATTACTTTGTGTTTTATGGTTATCAATTTGTTGGCTATATTTTAAGGTTTTGTTTGTCTTCGTAAGTAATTTGGTAACTGTTTGGATTGTAACATAGCTAGTGTACCGGTATGTGTTTGTTTTATTGTTGAATCAAAACGTTAAGTATTCCACGTGCGTATTTAAGAAGAACGTACCTCTGACAGTTCACACGGTGTCTTGTGAATGGCCCGAGACCCATTAGGTCACCCTTTACAAAATATATTAATTTAAGAATAAATTATTTAGCTAATAGCGTTGATCTATAAACATTAATATGCTAACGTTTTGTAGTTAATAGCTCACGCTTTTTTTTTTGCATAGAGCCATTTATTTTTTACAAACTTTTGAAAGGAGTTGTCTAAAAATACATCATATTAACTCAAGACATTAAAGCCAATAAAGAACGGTGGTTATCCCTAAAAATCACTATAGCTTAAAAAACTTACACATTTAACATATTTTAGTTACGTTCACGCCGATCATAGAACTTATTCTAATCATGGCAGGTTACATTTAGAAAAGTTATTAGGCTACGTAGCTTATCTGACATATAATTAGACAAATTTTCCCCTAATTTTCTGCCAACACTATCAAAAATAACACTTTAAAATGTTAGATTAAGCAAGATAATTTGTAATAGTTTTAGTTTTTAAAACAATATCTAATATAACACATGTAGATGTGAACAATAAGCCGTTATGGTATTAGTTAAAGCAGAATTAATCTTGTGAGGAGGGATTTTTCCAAGTAGGGACTTACATATATAATTTTAGTCTTATTTGAAAAATATTTACTACTTTAAAGTGCTTATATCTGGCACCAATACAACATTGAACTAAAACACATTATATATTTATAACCTAATATAATTTAAATATACATGGTGGTAGAAGAGGCATAATTTTCAAGTTTAACACTCTTGCCGTGAGCTTTTAAAATAACCTACCTTTTATAAATGCTTTATTAATAAAGTATGAAATTTTCTTTAGTGTTTTATTAAAAGTTATAAAATCGTACACCATAATATTTAAAAAGGAATAATTTTATTAATTTTATTCACTTCCACCACATATTTGTGAATAGTTTTTTCACTTGTGGGCATACATTTAACTAAATCTTTGACATCTGGTTAATCGTTCTAATCTTAATCTTAATAATTTATAACTAAATGTAAAATCCAGTTTTAAAGATTCCTTAACTCACTAACTAGAAATAAACATAGCATCGTTGCTCACACTCAGTATAAAACACTATGGATGTAGAATGCAAGTAAAATAGAATCAATACACGTTTGGAAATTAATATTCTTGGTTTATCAATTAAATTCAGTTAAAAAACTAGAAAGGCAAAGAATAACAATTTCTTAAACTTATTTTAATTAAATATTGTATTTCATTGGAACATTAAAAGGGCATTGTACTGTATAATCTCGAAATGTATTGATTAATATATTATACAGTAATGTAAATTGAACCCAACCAAATTTTAAGATCAAATTACTTCTTGTAGCTTAAAGGTGAATTATATACAATATTTTTAAGGTTACTTAACCAATTTAATTCATACTTGCCTTTATTAAATTATAATAATATCTAAGTCTTAACCTTATTATAGTATTCACTCCTTACGAAAGATCAAATTAGAATGTTTTCTAAAATGTTCAAGGTGAATTGTTTAATATACAATAAATTATACATTTGTGTAATATTACGGTTTGTTAGGAACTGTGTAAACATATTTTTTAAAGTGAGAAACTGCCTCTATCAAAAATGTAAACATTCTCTAAATACATTCTAGAGACACTCAATGTTCAAATATGTGCTGGGCTTTTACTAAACCTCGCTAAACTATACTTGTAATTTAATCAACATTTTCACACTCGCACAACCAAGTATGTTCCTGAACTTCTGTTGGTATTCCTGTAGGTTATTTTAAATTTACTGAATTTTCTCTAGAGTTTTTATTGTCTTGAAACGCAATAGCAAAGATTTCCCCATTTCAATACATAAAATAGACTCTACTGATTGTAATTTTTTGTTCAGTTGAAATTAATTAATATTAATTTATTTTGTTTACGTTATAATTATTTATCTATGCCGGTTCCATAAAGTGTATACTTTACTTAAAGTTTCATTATTCAATTATTAATTTTATAGTTACATCATGGTTGATTTCTAAATAAACTCATTGAGTTTAATCCAATTATTATTTTAACAATAAAATAAGGCTCTTAGGCAAATTCTTATTGACATAATTTTAACAAAAATAAAACACCTAAATATGAAATGGACAGGCTTGAATATAATAAATCAATAACAACTGACTGAGGATTGTATACTGGCTTCCATATTTTATCTATAGCAATACAGATCAATGAAAATTTTTCTAAAAATAAATTCAGATCAAACAAAATCCGGGCAGATCTGTGTTAAGGCTAGACCTTTTACACTTGTATTTTCACATGCTTGATCTAAAAGATGGCAACTCACAGGAAACTTGAATCATCACTCAACACTCCTTGGTTTATCTTTAATCTGAATATTTTATTAAATCATTTTCACTGGGCATTTAACAATTTACACGTCTAAGATTAAAACATGGTTTCCATTGTTCAAAGAAAATTTTCCATGGCCCATTCGGAAAAATTGTGGATATGTACTAATTTAGTCTCTTAAGTGATGAAAAATAAAATCATCAAAATAGTTAGAAAAACGTATTTAAAATAATAAACACATTACATAAACTTGTGTAGAGAATCGTAGAGCACCTCCACACCCCAACCGGACTCTCACGAAAAAGATTAGGAAAAAATAGCGTTTAGACATGACGTAAGGCATATCCTGGCGTTCTGATGTATTCAGAGATTTAAAAAAACAAACGAACCAAATAGAGCTCGCAATATAATTATTTGCTAACTTCAAAACTAAACAGAAATTTAAACGATAGCTATAATCCAACAAATAACCACATCCATACAAAAAAAAGCATCTTATAAAATGAATATCTTAGAAACATTTTAAACACTGAACTGACAACCTTGAAAATAACAAACTACGGAAACTAGTATGGTTTTATTTAATTAAAAAATCAGACATAAGCTATTTATAATAACTAATATACACCTCATAGCACAAATTATACATTCAAATTACTAATGTAACTGCCTAGTTAGGGAGATTTGAAATAAAATGATAAATACTGCAGATAATTAAGTTTTTATTGTTAATCGGTTAATAGTTAATACAGTACCATAGGAACAAATTGTAAACTTAAAATGGCAACTTCTATTATAAACAAAAACAAAATTGAGGATTTTTAAAAACAATGCAAATAGGCCTTATTATAGTTTGGTAGGGTAATAAGCTCTATGACTAAAACATTTATAAACATTCGAATTAAATCCTATATTTTGTACTTGAGATCAAAATCAAATAATTATAGTAATTTCACAATGAAATCTTTCAAAAACACTTCCAGTTTTGTCTCGCCTAACAACCATCAGGGCACTCAAAAGTATAAAACCCTTCTGCTGATAAACCGACACACTCCTCATGATACCATTTGTCGCATTTGGTGCACTGTCTCATATCAAATAGTTTCGGCTCTAGACCGAGCTACAGACACACAGACAGACGGACAGACAGAAATTCGGCATCGTGAAAACAACATTTTTTGGTTTCAGGGAGTCATGAAACGTCGACCTTCTTCAAGAGTTCGTTGTTTTTGAATACCACAATACTTTCTCTACGAGGTGTTGAGAGAAAGAAAAAATGAGGACGGTAATAAGGCCTATGGCTTATTTTGATAGGCCTTAATACCCGCCGACCCACAAATTAAAATAAAATAAAACCGTAAAATATATTTTGACAACAATTAATTCAAACAACTAGAATCATAAAAAGCGTGAACTAAGGAATTTATAAAAAGCGTGAACTAAGGAATTTATAAAAAGCGTGAACTAAGGAAGTTATAAAAAGCGTGAACTAAGGAAGTTATAAAAAGCGTGAACTAAGGAAGTTATAAAAAGCGTGAACT
>CABFWB010010187.1:0-10107 GCA_902151455.1 Timema bartmani | reverse complement strand
CCCGAAAGTTTCTTTCTCTCTTACCCAATGGTATGCAGACGACAGCTCGAAAATTTCAGCCACAGATGTCCATCCAGTTAAAGTATAGAGATCAATGGCTAGCTACCACCTAGATATCTGTATACTTGCTAGTACAATAGAAACGGCACTAGAGTATTCACATGCTGCTAGTTTGGTACTAGGTTATGGTGCAAATATTTATGAAACGTTAGTTATTAATTTTGGGTGAAGCAGCGGCATTAATTATCAATATTGATATCGCGAGATGCTAAAAATGATATATTCGGAGGTTAGGTAGGACGAATTCGGGATGACACTAACGTTTAATATATCTCTAAGCTTGTATTCATTTATTTACGATGTGGTCAGAGGCGCCTAAGCCCATGGGTGTCCAAGTACTATATCCTTGTTATACAAATATTCTTTTTTAGGCCTACGCACACTTTATATTCTAAAAAAACAACCATCCAAGGCTGGCATGCTATCAAGTTTATTTAGATTAAAATTGGGTCTGGAACAAAGTTTGTCGTTTTTAGATGACATGTTTTTAATTAAATATATATTAAATATATTGTAATATTGGCAATTTGGTATTATATAAAGAAGGATGTTTAGAATAATTTTCTGCCAACAAAAAAATCACATCCGATAACAATGTTATCGCCATTTCTACCATTTCTCTACACACAGTCTCAGCGCGCATTGATTGGTCGAATTACACAAACTAGTGTCGGAACTAGTACGAAAAGAGCGCCTGTTCTATCCTCACAACTAGTATGGTAGCCAGTACCAAGAAGCAGAACCAGTATATTTTTTCTGATTCACACGACGCTAGATGATGACGTACTAACTATTGCTAGCTAGCACACTGGATTTCAAGTACGAGCTAGTGTCGCGTGATACGGCTATTAAGCTAAAAGTAGACCATGGTCTTAAAACCAACAAATGAATTACGAAATAGCCCTGTTGACGTCACTAACATAATGATTTGCTGGCTAGATCACGTGATATTCTTCAAGTAACGTTTACTTAAAGTAAAAGACCTCCCAGGACATCTCTTACGTTAAGTTAACTGCAAGTCAACGTCAAGTTAACTGCATCGTGATCACTTCTATTTAAAAACACTAGATCCTTTCCATTAAGTTAACTTTAAGCTAACATTATGTTGATTGTGATCCCGACATTAGAGATAGAGAGTGGAAAATTCAGACTCTGTAGTACAACATGTCACGAAAATTCAGAATATGGCGCAGCTGCCTAGCGACCTAGACGAGACACAAACAAACTCAGCTACCATAGAAAATATATGCAGATATTACCAGGCAAGTAGAGTGCTTTGATAACAACGTGGGACAGCTTTGCAGCGTAAACGCAAACGATATAAACACTCCAAGAAAGGCTTATCAAAGAAGAAAGGAGGCTATCTGAAGAAGATGCCATACATGGCCAATGTTCTAGCCGCCATGATGACAAATGAGAAGAAAAAGGCACCAAGTGTAACTGACGTGTATGTACAACCGAGACAATGGTGAGAAGTAGGCAACTATTGTAAAAATAAAGGACATATTTTGAAATACTGCAGAAAATGACTAGTTGCTTAAAGGAAAAATGATGAAAAACGAAATTGAATTGGGAAGGCATAGTGCATGTACATTCGTTGTAAAAACCAGGCTGGAGCCGGGGAGGGGGGGGTTGAGGGTTAAATCCCCTCTCCACCCTTATTAATAGTTCAAACAATATAAAAAAGTTGCAAAACAATATAACTAGTCACCACCAGTCTGATGTCAGAGCTGTAAGTGGCTGTCCGACTGCGCCATCTATCTAGACACAACGATACATGGACCAAGCATTTCTGGAGGCTGCCAACTTTTGGAAGAAGAAGGAACTTCTTGGTGTAAGAAAAGGTAATTTAATTTCCCCCAAAAAATACATTTTTTGTCTCAACCCCAGCCATAAACTACCTTTTGACTAGAGTGGTTTTATTTAGGAGAGTGTTCATATTTTGTAAAATAATAAACTTTAATTAGTATTTAAGTTTACTATTAAGACCTAAGGGTGCGATTTAAAAATTATATGAAGCATAACTTTGCTTGTGTTTGATTTGGGTGTATTTTGTTTTGGTTGCATATTTCCCGCTTTTCAAACGACAGGATTGTTTTCTTTAAGCTGGAAAACTGTTTAAGCTCAAGCTTCTGGTAGAAACATAGCCTTTTTAGTTTATAATTAATTATGTTTCATGTAACAAAATGTAATTATGATTAAGGCCTAAGATGGACATTTTGTGTTTTGAGGGTTGGTCCTGGAGGTCAAAGCGGAAGGAACAGGTTTTTTTTTTATGGCAGGAAGACTGGTCGTCAGAGGTGTTGTGGACAACACGGACAGGCCACGTGGTAAAGCCCAAGTTTGGGTTTGGGAAAGTGCTCAGTTATTAAGTAGTATTATTGTCTCGTTGCATGCGTAAAGGGGGTGTGTGGGGCGATTACCGATATCGCCTAACTATCTGCTTCTTGGTTCAGTTGAAGAAATTCCTTGAAGTTTCTGCCACGTGGGGACTTGTGGATTTCATCTCAGATTGAGTACAGCCTTCAGGGTACGAGTGGAGCAAGACTATTTTATATTTCCTCCCACGTTAGTACCGGCAAGTAACCAATCCTCAAGGACTTTGACCCACGGAGACACCTTGGCTGAATTTGTTCCTGGAATGAAGTAGTTGGCTTTACCGACGCTGATCTGGGTGAATTTGTCCAGCATTGAGAGTCCGTCAGGGTCTAAGCCCTACTTCTTTATCGTCTTGGACTATGGAAATATTTATCCCAGTGAACTGTACTGTTTTTTTTTTATAAAATGACCCAGTTTCTATCGACCTTGAATATTCTAGTAGTGGCGAGTAGCGAAGTCTATCTGGCAAAGTTTAAATTAAAGAACAGTTCTATATTACTTTCTCAGTACGTGGCGGTCTGGATGGAAATCAACGGAACTAAAGTTAATAACCTTTTCTAAATAATTAAATCTCTCTGTACCTTTTTTAATGTATTTAATTTTAACGTAATGGCTTTTTTTGTCCTTTGGATTCCCTTTGCTTATTTTTGTTTTCAAAGTATTTTATAATGGTCAACAGTATCAACTATAATGCCATTGGTCCTTATAATCTGGCGTGCTTGTCTCTGATTGGTCTCGCCGAAAACACGCATTCAGTTTTGAGAGATGAAGCTTTCGGCTCGTTCATTGGCCTTTTGGATCTAATTGACGTGAGACTCACTTTTTGGTTTACCTTTTTTTCTTCTTTTGTGGGGTGGTTTAAATTTAATATGTAGTCATTTTTCTTTATATAGTTTATTATGATATTTTGAGGTAAAGGTCCGTGTAGTTTTTTGTGTGTTTTATTTATGCCTTTTTAGGTTTTATTATTTTATACCTTTTTGTAACCTTGATGTTACGCTAACATGTTGACCATGGGACCTGGTTTTCGTTCGAGTTTTTGTATCGGTCGTAACCCTATATTCCACGTGGTCTAAATTATAGTTTTGCTGGGAACTAAGCATTATGGTTGAAGACTGTTTTCTTTTTTATCATTAATTTTGTTTTTGTTATCTTGTCTTCTACTAGAGAAACCTTGTTTTAAATTATGTAACCCTTATTGCAAATTGGTAAAGTTGTGAATATAAACCTTTCTTTTTCTTTAAGTTTTTAGTAAAAATAATATTTTGTTTGCCTATCTTGTATTAATAATAAATTCTAAAGTTTTCTTTTGTAGCCCGATTTTGATTTAAAGGCCCTTGTGGAGAACCACGTGTTTAGGACAACCCTATAAATCTTCCTTTTTTTTTTTACAAGTAGTAGTTTACTTGTACGCTCTCTTTCAGTCTTGGTGAAGTCTCCCACTAGGTTTTGAGTTATGAGAATGTATTTTATATAGGTAATTTTATATATTTTTTATTTACTGTTCTAAACATGGAGTTTTTTTTGTTAAAAGGGAGATTGGGTAAGAAATGCACTCAAAGACAAACATATCCCGTAGTACATAAAATCAGTACAGGACAATATCTCACATTAGTATTCAGTAAATAGTACTGAGTTACATTGTAAATTTAACACCAGTGCCGACTTTTCATACGAACGGATGAAAACCCTGGGAATGAATTACTATGTCAGGGGTATAGCAAAAGATTTATAATATTTGGACAGAATTACTTGATTTTGGTACTATAAGTTTTTACTGTAGAGTGTTTTACTATTATTGTATCTGTTCCTATTCAATACACAGATAAAAATAGGAATTCAATTTGACTTATTTTTTATTTTATTTTTGTTTAATATTTAATTCGTGATTCACAAGAAACTGTTTATTGCATGACAATTAATTATATAAACACATTTTCGTTCTTCTAATATTATTCCTTAATGTAAATATGACTCAAAAGTTTCGTTTTTAACGTGTTTAAACTTTTTAGATGTTATGTAAAATTTTATTGAATTATCAGAATTGTTATCACACGATTAAAAATATATTTTAATCTATTGTTAAAATTTCTTCCAAATACTGTACTTATGTAAATTGCCATTATATCACATCAAACATGTAACAACTTAAAAGTAATATCAAATGGGACAAACACTCACCAACCAAGGGGCCAGCTCTCGGAAGACCTAGGCACGACTCGCACCACTAACACCGATCTCCGCACTCCAGAGTAATACCCGTCCGACTGAGCGCGCGCCCGAGTCAACTGACCGCAAGAGTCGAACACGTGTCCAGCCAGCCAGAAAGAAGAGTTCCGTGTCCGGCNTATGTACTCGAACCTACTGGCTCCTTCGATTGCTATGTTCTCCAACCTTCCATTTCCTTCGATCCTTCCTCCCCTCTGAGAACTATCTGTTGTATATATACGGCTACGCCGGTAATGTAACTTCACTTACTACACCACGATCTTATGGATAAGAGGTGAGAAAGGCGACTTGGTCTCGGGGATTGTTGTTATTCGAGTCATAAATTCTGTTTCGGCGTCATGGGGGGACTATATTCAAAATTACCGTTTGGACTTTAAATACTTTAACTGATTGTTACTTTGAAATTGCTATGCCATGCGATTCCCGCGGCATGTAGAAAGGTCGTCACCCATCTAAGCTGGGATTCAAACCCAAACCTTATTGTTAGTTACATTTGTAAATAGTTGTCTATTATTAAAGCGCTCTGAGTGTGTCAGCGCCCCGGGTTAGAAACCCGTCTTATAAACTTCTCTTTGTTCTATTTAATGACAGCTGTTTGAATCAAATTAATTGCTGAAAGTAGTATGATGAAGCGAGACTTAGCTTACCCTTGCATTAGAGGGTTATTGTATTGATGTGACGCCAAGTTAATTATGAACGTTTCAAATATTAAACTGTACACTATACTTGGTTGTCGTCAAGTAGGATGATGCAGTTATGCCTTATGCCTTGTTTTGGAAATCAATATACTAAGTATCAAGTTAAGGAACCAAGGAGCTAAGGTCCATAAAGTTAGTTCGATGCCAGAGATCCCAGACTTTGTATAATGTTATTTGAATATTGAGCCCAACACGTTTAGTGTTGTTTTTTGTAACCATCCTGATGGGGATTTTGAGATTAATTGTTTGTGTATCTAAATGATCTTGATGATTAATAGAGAGGTGCGCTTCACGCACGATGTGTGTATTCTCAAATATTGTAATATTGTTGTGTTCAATAATAAAATTCATTTGGTCCAATCAGGTGATTAATTTGCCTGATTTTCAGCCTTCCTCACCCTATAGATATTAATAGATATAAAAGGGGGGGTAGCAAACATATAGATTTTTCATATTAGATTAATTATAAAAAATGAATTCTATTATTTATTATATTAATCGTTCCTTATTAACTTTCACAATGTTTTTCAAAAATAATATGGGCGTTAATTTGAATTTTATATATGGGCAGGGATATGACGGAGCAGCTGCAATAAGAGGTAAATTGTTGAATGGTGTACAGGCTGTAGTCAGGATACGATTTTCTAAAGCTCTGTATGTCCACTGTGGTACACACTTTTTAAATCCTGCACTAGGTCACTGCTGACAGGTTACCACTACCAGAAACTGTTGCTAAATCATTGAACATAATGTCAACAATTAATAGTGAAATCAAAGTTCCCAAATAAATTCTTGACAAACACACAGAGGAAACACTCCATCATTCAGTCCTGAAGTATATTATATTTTAGTTGTTATGTGTACATTCCGTTTTTAGACGATTTTATAAACCAACTTGAAGAGTTCAAGGCTCCACAAAGTTATCCCTAAGTACTGTGTTAAAGCCAATTTCTGTAATATTGAATCATTTTTTACAACAAATATTACTTTACAATGGGCGATAACGTTGTCAAAGTCAATTATACTTGTGGAAATCAAAATGGCGTTCACTCTCTGAAAACAATCGCCTCTGAAATGCTCTTAATTTAATAGTTCAGTGTAGTACCGACTTCTTTCCAACAAAGTATTTCTTGCTAAAAATATTAGGAACACTTACTGTATCAACAGCTACACCCGAACGAACATTTTCCACTCTAAAAAGACTAAAAACGTTTCTCAGAAATGCCACAAGTCAGGATAAACTTGTAGGACTGGCACTCATGTATATTCACAGATACATACATATTGACACCGAGTCTGCAATAACAAAATTTTCACAGCTACCAAGAAAAATTGATTTGGCTCTTTAGATTACTAATAGACTTGAAGGATTGTGTTAAAACTTTGGTGAAAGCTTAGTGAGTGACCTTTTAAAAATATAATATGATGAAACCATTTTTTGGTACAGTTTTATCTTTGTTTTAGTTTGAGTTTGTTTTTATTAATACGATAAATCGTTTTAGTTTCCTTATAAATATCACAGACTCTTGTGTATTAGATAGAGAGAGGGCCAAATGTTATTTGCAATGAAGTGATAGCTCTCATTTCAACTGATATTAAAATGAAATAACATGGAAAAAAGACAGTTTAATTGTTTGCGCATCTTTCTATCAATGTGCCTCCCCATTCTTTACTGCGAGTGGCAGAAAGTTTTTTGTTGGTTAACTGTGCAGCCACTTTTAATGTGTGTATTTAAACTTTACATCGTGGAACTATTTTAACATATCATTTGGTGAAAAAACTTCGGTGTCAATTCAAGACTCCTGGACATTGTATATCCTAAACATTCTAACAGTTAACAAATCAAAGGTAGTTAACAAGGTAAGATCATTCCAGTCTTCCTACTTATATTATATTTAAGCCATTTTTATCCTCTACCCTGTTTCTCTAACTAAGTTTTTAAATATTTAGATTCTTTATTTTGTGTTCAACCTTTCTCTCGTCTTCCCGCCCCTCAAAAACCTCTTACTAAAACTAGGGTTTCTTGATTTAAACTTTATTGTTTTAGCTAAGGTTAAATTGGTAACAAATGGGATGGATCCTAAATTACAGTTAACATCCATATTGATACATTGTTACCGTTAATATATATGTAAATGAATGCTTTAAGTTATTTTATTTGAGAATGTCTTGTTTAGTAGGCCAACCTGATGGCATCAAATGTATCCCTCCTTGCACTAACAAAAACATTCTTGCATAGTGTACACTTCTAAAGTAAAAGGTAGGAAGTACCTTTCAGAAAATAAATTATATTTTCTTGTGGAAAAAATCTACAAACTATATTGGTGGTAATATTTTTTGTTTTAATATTATCTACCAAATGTGGCAGCTGTAAATCACATGATTTGACGTCTTAATATATTATAAAAACTTCTCTGGTAATCTTTTTAACTGAATTAAAAGTATTTTACTATGAGAATCTGACTCTAAATATGGCCATCTGAAGAACTGGGACAATACCCATGCCACAAATCCTTTCATAAAAATAATTACAGATAGCTTACAGAAGCATTTTATATTAGTGCTTTTTCTATACATATATATTGAGTAACTAAGGGAACAAAGGATGTTTGGCTTACCAACATTGGGGTATCAAGACATGTTACCTACCGAAGAAACTGGCTGAAGGATTACCAACCATGTAAGGGAGATACTGTACGCCTAGGAGACAACTGTAGAAATCGAGAAATTTGTGAAAAGTGTTTGGGATAAGGGACAAATTATAAATGTATTGTATGTGCCGTATTTACGGAAAGATCTGTTTTCTGTAGGTGTTTGCACAACCAATAAATACGAAGTGTTATTCAAAGGACAAAATGTTGTGGTACTTTCTAAGGACTCGAGTGTTGCAGAAAAAGGTGTCAAACAAAATAATGACATTAATATAATTGTTTTCAGAAAAGTCAAGGATGACGAAGGAAACGTATCTGAGCTGGGAATAAAAGTTTGGCATGGGTAATGTATATCAGCAAACAATAAATAAAGTGGCAGAGCAGGGATCAATAGAAGTTTTAAAGCTGGGGAAACCAAAGAGTTTTTATGTGAGGCGTGTCAACTATGCAAACTACACGTCAATCCGTTCAAAAAACCTGAATCCATCAGACCTTCCAAGCCAGGGGAATGTTTTCACAGGGACGTTTGTGGAATAATGAAAGTAGAATCAGTTGGAGGTGCAAGATTCTTCCTGACATTAAAGATGACGCATCTGGTTTCAGAATGGTATAATTCACTAAATACAAGTTAGACGTCTTCAACAGATTTAAAGAATTTAAACGTTGGTGGCGAACAAATTCGAGAACCCAATGAAAGACTGAAGATGGCCAGTTGGAAATAATACTGTAATAAAGACAGGCTTGAATACAACTCAAAACGTGGAATCCATCTAGAGAAACCTCAGAAAGTGACACAAGAGCAATAGTGGAAAGGGCATGAACGATGTTGTACTCGGTAAAGCTACCACTGGAACTGTGGTCTGAAGCTTTGGGTACGTCAGTATACCTTATAAACCGTACGACATTTATACAAACATAAAACACCACACCATATGATATATGGACGGGGAAAAACCATGCCTGTTGCACGTAAGAAACTTAGGATGGGATGCATATATTCACAACTTCACATACCAAATAAACGACAAACGAAATTAGGCCAAAAGGCAAAGAAACTAATTTTAGTTAGAAATCAAGCTGACCCTACAAATTACCGCCCATATAATTTTGAAACAAAGGAACAAAAATTCAATCCAGAAATGTCACATTCAATAAAAATCCAAAACAACGGAAGACTTCCTGCCAGCAACGGAGTTCCAAATAAAAAGACGCTCAACTACACCTCTTAAGGTAAAGGATGATGAAGGTGACGAAGTTGTTCATGAAGCAGAGGAGGTTGGTCAAGAAAACCGGCTACAAGAAAATAAAAATACAGCTCAGTCAGACCAAGTCTCGGAGAGTGCAAGAGTACAACTTCAAGACTGGAACACAATCAGTAAACCAGCCCGATGTAAGTTAAACGTGGTAAATGGGAATAACCCTCTACTATACTAGAAGCTATGGAAATCTGAAAGCAGATCATTGGAAAGAAGCTATTATAAGAGGAGCTCAGGACACATGAGATAAATTGCACATGAAATATTGTGCTAGCAAACAATCAGCTTTAACATGGGTGTTCAAGACCAACAAGGATGCAGTGGGGAAGATACGAAGATACAAAGCTCACCTGTGTGCACAAGGCTTCCTTCAACAACCTGGACGTGATTATTTCGAGAAATTCTCACCAGTAGTGAGATATGACTCCATTAGTGTGTCTCTAGCTATCACAACTCATGAAGATCTCGATATATTACGGTTTAATGTGAAAAGTTCATTCCTTTATGAAAAGTTGGATACGAAAGTGTATATGAGAGTACCTGAAGGTGTGAATGTGAATAACGAACAATGTCCTGTTATGTGTAAACTTGTAAAGGCATTGAATGGTCTAAAACAAGTACCGAGGTGCTTGAATAACGAGTTCAAAACATTCTTGAAGTACTTAGACATCAAAGAAAGTAATGCTGAAAAATGTATTTTTATTGAAGAATGTGTTTAGTACGTTTGTGGTAGACCATATTATTTACTGCTAAGCACTTTGTTTTAAGTTTGGAACGCACTGTTCTTATTTAGCGGAACGCACACGGTAAGAGCTCAACATGAGTGTTACATGA
>CABFWB010010186.1:0-10107 GCA_902151455.1 Timema bartmani | reverse complement strand
ACCTCGATCTCCCCGTCCTCGGCGGTCGAGCTCAACACGACTAGCGCGTTAGCCAACTACGCCACCGAGGCGGGTTACATGACATTGTGTAGTCTATTGTATTTATAAATATCTCGTACACAATGCACTCATTATAAGTGAGCATGAATCACATTTTACAAGTTTTGTTCATAAAAATATAATTAAAAAAAACAAAAAGGAAAAAAAAATGTGTTGAACATACCTTTAAAAAAAACATATACAGTAGTATTCAAATGGATTAAAATTTGTGTGAAAAACTTTCTAATGTCTTGCTGCACAGTAAATTTCGATGAAGATTAATCATAGAAGTGTTCACACTTATTAAGTATGTGAAATACATAGTTATGAACATTTTCGGTGAATTGAAGACCACGACGTACTGTGTTAAACTCAGCCAAATTTTTTTTCTTAGAAAGGCTTAGGGGCTTGAACCTGATTTATAGAGGAGGAGGCCTACTTGAGAAAAGGGGTGAGAAGAGTGTGGAGACAATACCACCCCGCTAGGCGACCCGTCAGCGTCTCAATGACCTTGACCAAACATTTCCTTCTTCCTCATGCGACATCGCCATTCTATTTTTTTCTTGCTTGTTTTTCTTATGCCNTGCCATTGTCATTATGAGGGGAAAATCCCAATTCACCTTGAAAAAAAAAATTCAATACATAAAAAGTTTTTCTATGTAATGTCAGGCGGATTCACCAAAACTTGGATACATAGAGAATTTCGATGTACAGAAATTCGATTGTGATGGGCCGAATTGACGTCATCATTTCTTACTCCCCCTAAGGGTGTTGTACGGAAAGCTCTCATCGGTCGTATTTTAGCTATGTCATATTGAACTGCATGGATAGGATTCTACTTTAAGAAAAATACTTGTTCACTTGTTGATATTTATTTAAATACATACGTATTGTTTGTTACACCATTTAGCACTCGAATATGTTGATAAAATACATTTTAGAACAATAGTTCAGAATATGTTGATAAAATACATTTTAGAACGATAGTTCAAAACACGTCTTTTTCACATGACGATTCAGCGGGGAAGCGAGTTCAAAAACATGCCGTTTTTCAAGGCTTGGGTCTGTATTCCTCGTAGTTTTGTACTCTAAAACCCAGGTCACTACTTAATTTCTTTCTTTTTACCAATGAGGTTATTCTATCTGTGCGCGAAAACTAAAAATAGGTGTGGATTGACTATGCACCTGCTCTTAAATACTGCGTAATACAACCCGGAAATAAACCCTGCTTCGGACATGTGCAGCTAAAAGAAAGAAAAATATAAACATGGCTGTCGTTTAGAAAAGTTGAATTTAATTTAAAATAACTGAAAATAAGAAATATGAAAATATTTTTGTTAAAATATGATTTTAAATACTTATAAGAACAGAAAAATCAATGCCATTACATGATATATGGAAGTCCCACTGAATGTAATTTTGCTGCACTTTATTAGATATTATATAGTAAGTTAAGAAGAGTGTGCAGTTTATGAATATAATTTAAGAAGGTAATATTTAGGATTTTTCGTTAAGTGTTTATGCTGCCCTTATTACTATCAAAGTTTGTGGTTTCTGCTGCCCTCTAACAGGCACTTAATTCAGAAGCATACAATTGTGGATATTATTCCAGTGGGTATTTTTCAGGATGTGTTTGATGGCTCTTCTGTGCTTTATCAGAATGGAGCATCCAAATTTAGACTTAAGTTTCACAATTTGTGTATATAACTCTAGTGTATACAACTCAGAACTTTGATTATCGTTGTTTATTTGAGATATATGATAAAGTACACCATTCTGATTGGATACAACTCATTATCTTTTGCTTAACTACTTACTTTTTTTAGCATGTAAAAATAATGCACTATTACTTGGACATTAGTTTGCAGAGTCAAATCCAGTGCTCACTGATAAATAAGGAAACAAAGGTATGTTAAGGTAAGGCAACCTATTAAGAAAAGACTGTATCAACAAGGGACACATATCCAAAAGTTGATAACTAAGTCACCAAATAGAGTGGTTTAGCCAGCGCCCAGTAAAGTTTTGTTTTTAACACCGGGTTCTTACTAAATGTTCAGGTTATATACTTCTTTACTAATTACGTTAATGTGTTAGGGATGAGGAATGTTAAATTAAGAGGAGGTGTACTCGCATTAGCATGAAAGAAGAGTGGAAAACCATTTAGGAAAAACTACCCTCAGAGCACCTGACCAGGATTTGAACCCCAAACTTCCTTTCATTGGCAGTCTAGTCCATTATGAGAGTGACGCTTTAGACCAAGTGGCCACCAAAGCAGGTATCAGGAAAGTAATCCTGTTGCCACCAAGATAATTTTACAATCTACCTCAATAGGAGACTGTTCCCGTGGAAGAACGCTGTTGCATCACAGCCAACTAGTCACAAAGAAGACTATGACTGAAAACTAAGGAACTTAGGAGTACCCAACTTTGTCTTCAACTCCAGTCAAGAGAAGACAATTCTCCAGGAATCATCCAGATGTTTGAGGGCATGGACATTCACAATGGATCATTAAGAAAAATATCTGCCTCCTTACCTCCGACTTGTTTATCGTCGTGAGTTTTATGTATTAAATAGTAAATATATTATTATTGTCATGCAATATAGTGTTTAGTAAATATGCTGGCTATTAGAAGTTATAGCCCCCATAGTTAGTTTAAAAACATACTTATTATTAATTTTGTATCATTTCACAAATTAATTACAACTCAGTTAAAGGATGACAGCTGGATACTAAAAAGCATATTAAGCACATTTAATTAATTAATGAAAATATAAACCAGAAATGTGAATGAAAATTTTATTCTGTAAATTCTTATCTGACACGCTTAGTATGATTACTAATATCTTCATTTTTTTTTAACTTACATATTCCAGAAATTAAGTGTTTATTTTTTATTTTTTTTTACAAAATAATAAGATTCAATGCTTTAAAAACAAAAAGTCATTTTCAAGACTAACATATTTGAAGTCGTAGTTAATGTAATCTTAAAACTAATGGTTTTTAATGCTAAACAAACAGTTCTCAGTCATATATGACAAATATAGCTTGTAATGTAGCTTCTTCCTATTTGAGTTTATCCTAAAAATACATGAAGTTGACAAACTTTTTTTAGAAAGAATATTTGTGTTGCCAGTGAGCAGGACAGAACGGAGACACATATCAAAAATATTTATAATTTATAGTCAATCTTATTGATAAAAACATAAATATACATACATATTCATACTTTATAACAAACTATTTATACAAATGTGTGCATATATATATAATATATATTGAGTTCATTACTAGGAATAATGTTAATGAAAATGTACATTAACTAAATGAGGTACCATATCACAGCGCTATCAGATATAACTTTATTGCTAAAAACACATTAAATAAAACCAATTGAATATTTTTACTTCCAGAATGCTTTGCAAACATTCCAGGAATGTATAATTAACACTACATAAAAAAAATCAAACTCATTGGTGGATTGTCCTTCCCTCCAAGCATGTTGAATAATGGACATTTCTAAAAGCCATTTAAAAGGAATAGTGTTTGTTACTGAATGGCTGAAGTCAAGTAAGCTACAAAATAAAATATTCAACAGCATAATCTTACTAGCAAAACCAAGTATAAAAATAATATATTTAAAAAAATTAAGGCAATATATTTCTTAAGATATTCACACAGTACAAACAATTTAATGATTTCTTATTTTTCACTAGCATTTTTATTTTGAACTCAATAAATGATTGAAGACTTAAGATAATTCCACCCCACAAGGAATGAAGCAACCAAATCCCTCAAATGTGGTTGCTCACAGTTTAAAAACGTCAATTATCAAATATCTTGCTTATAGAATGAGACCAAGACTCTTTTAACAACCATTAACTGCACTTATGGGTTCCCAAAATTGTGTCTTTAACCTGATGTTTCAACTACTAATGTTTATAAAATCTTTGTACTTTTCCAAACTGTACTTTTAAATAAAATTAGAAAAGGATCCAAATATTATAAATTTTTTTAATTTACATTTAATAAAAATATTATTTTCTAGCCAAGTAAAAAAATGTAATGTTTGAATCTACGTTAAGAATTTTTTTTATGAGAGAAATAAATAAGAGCCTGTAATAAATTAAATCAACAGTAAAATAAGAGGACTTATCTCTGAAACAAACAAATATTGAAATTATAAATAGAGTTTTTCATCCACCTTTCCTGTACCTTCCTACAGATATGGATGGTAAAATACTGGTAAAAAAAATGATAATAATAATTTACAGAATAAAATCTACTTTGTGAACAACTTTTAATAAAAAAATAATAGGATAAATTGCTCCTTAATACCTATATCTTTAGTACAGCTTAGGCACTTGAGAATATTGGAATAAAAAAAATTAAGAGCACCAAATTAAGAAACTTTCTTCTCACAATTCTTCAAAGAAAGCCACTCTAGCTTTTGTAGATCCCGATTTCACCTAAAAAAATTAAAATGTTTGAATAAAACAGTGAAATTATGTAAAAGTATTGTGATTTACACATAAAGAATATAATAATTTGATGTTTTACTGGTTATAAATAAAAAAACTATATTGAATTGAATTGAATTACTACACTCAGTCAGTACTGATACTATAGAATGTTACTATTTTATTAGTACCATATGTCTTAATGTCTATTGAGACTAACCATAATTCACAACAGGGATGACCAACTTTTTTTTTTGGCATGCCACTATTTATGCTGAGAATATTGAGTGTGGACTCCATCCCTAATCCTCTAAACCAGTGGTTCTCAAACTTTTTTCTCTTCTCTCACAGCACAGTACATCTCCTCGAGATGAAGCGCGGCACACTGATCGTTTAGGTTGGCAGTACTTCGAACTAATGTCAGACGCACATGCACTGCTAGCCCCATTACATAACCATTCTATTTGAGTGTATTGTGAGAGTTGTCTAATGAATGTTTGATGGGTTTTTTAATCAGTGAATACGTGTTGTATTTAAATGTTGTGTTGATTTCTGTTATGGTTTTAATGTTAAAATAGATAAGCTTTTGGTAAAAAAAAAATCATTAATGAATCTATGGAATAGCAAAGTGGAAATGAACATGAAAACAAACAAGTTGCAAGTGTGAGTTCCATACAATCTGCTCCGCAGGCAGTACCGTTACTTGGTACAACTCGCAAATACAACGACGATTGCCTGAACTTTAGATTCACATATGCTGGCCCTGAAAACTGTTTGATTACTGAATGTGTGGTGTGTGGGGGAAAACTTAGTAATGAGAGCATGGTTGCGAGTAAATTAAAAATACATTTAAATAAAAACACAGTCATTCGACTAGAAAAGACAAGAACTATTTTAGCCATTTATTATCATCTAGTGTAAAACCAGCAAAATCTATGGAACAAAACTGAAAAAGCCCAATTAGTCAGCTATAAACTGGCCGAGATAGTAGCAACGAATATGTAGCCTCCCACCATTGCTGAGGATTTGATTTTGCCTGCACACACAAAAAAATTGTTAAATCAATTTTAGGAGAAGCAGCTGAGAAAAAGTATCTTTAGTACCATTGTCAAATGATACAATTTCTCGTCGTATTGATGACGTGTCTTCAGATATTGTGAAAAATGAAGCTGAAAAATTGAGCGACGGGCGAATATTCGCCCTGCAGCTGGATGAGTCAACAGACACCAGCCAAAAGTGTCTTGTATTGAGCTACATCAGATTTGTTGACAAAGATTAAATCATTGAACAATTTTTGTCGTGCACAGAACTAATTAACCTGTCAACAGAATTAGATATATTCAACTCCATCTCTAATACTATAGAAAACAATGGACTATACTGGAAAAAATGTATTTCTGTTTGTGGATGGTACACCAGGAATGACTGGAAGATTCAAAGGTTTCATTGCAAGACTAAAACATGAATTTACGAACATAGGCTCCACTCATTGCTTCATACATTGTGAGGTTTTATTGGCGAAAACTATCCAAGCCGAACTTGGAGGTGTTTTGGACTCCATTATTAAGATGGTCAACTATATTAAATCACGAGCTTTAAAAACAAGAATTCTCAAACAAATGTGTCTTGAAGCGGGCTCTCGCCACGATGCATTAGTTCTACACACTGATATTCGTTGGCTGTCAAGGGGCAATTTCTCACAAGATTTTATGAACTTAAAAAGAGTAACTTAACCTCTTTACTTCTGAAAAGCCGGACTTTTTTCCCGATTAAATGATGAGGAGTTGTGTGCCAAGCTAGCTTACTT
Source organism: Timema bartmani (assembly GCA_902151455.1). Lineage (NCBI taxonomy): Eukaryota > Metazoa > Arthropoda > Insecta > Phasmatodea > Timematidae > Timema > Timema bartmani. The sequence continues at coordinate 3,803 of CABFWB010010186.1, read as the reverse complement.
GGCTGATATTTTCAGCCATTTAAATAGCCTGAATGCAAGTATGCAAGGCAAAGAAAAAAAAATGTGTTAACATTAAGTGACAAACTTAATGGTTTCTTAAATAAGCTTATACTGTGGAAACTACAAATGGAAAAGCAGATGAAAACGTTTCCTTCTACAGCTGAAGTAGATCCTCAAGGAGAAATTACATCGAGATCTTTGAACATCTGTCAGTTCCTAAAGATAAAATGAAACAGTACTTCCCCTCTCTCACCGTCAACGAATATGACTGGGTACGCAATCCGTATGCAGTATCGTTTGAAGCAACAACCCATTTAAATCTGGAAAAAGTCGAAGAGCTCGCTGAACTACAGGCAGATCGCACTCTTCAGATGAAATATGGAGAAATTCCACTAGCTAAGTTTTGGATGTTAGCAATGAAGGAGTTCCCAGCAGTATCTGAATGTTCTGTAAGAATGCTGTTGCCATTTTCTACTACATACCTCTGCAAAGTGGGATTTTCGGCACTTACAAACGTAAAGAATAAGAAACCAGAACAATTTATTTCCATTGAACATGAAATATGGGCCTGTTTATCATAATATATACGTCGAAGAATAGAGGTTTTATGGAAGAAAAGACAAGGCCATTTATCACATTAACCAGAGCTAATATATTTTATTGTTTCGACTATTTTAAATTATAAATATATTTCAAATGCAGGTATTTTTTTCCTCTTTTACTTATTTTTTCTATTAATATATTTTTATTTAATATGTAATTTTTTAATTTTCAGTGGAATAAAGACCTAAATTTCGCGGCACACCCTTTGAGAACCACTGCTCTAAGCTAACCTTACTCTTCTACCAAACCCCTGACAAAAATACAACAAAAAATAAACTAATAAGTGTAAATTTAATGACTAAAGCCCTCTTAGGGAAAGAGGAAAAATGTGGCAAGGATCCAATGCATAAAGGTGACATCTTCTTTCTTCTATTTTCTATAGTAGAAATAGTCACACATTTAAAAACAAATTTTAACACAAATTGAGTAATATTTCGCTAATGTTACTTTTATCAAACAAACAAAAGAGAAGAGGGAATACACTTTAGAAGAACACTAAATTATTCCATTTTGAATTAAAAAAGAAATAGTTTGAAACATTGTGCCTACTGTTGTATGAATAAAAATAAATTTCTCAAAGTTTTGGCAGTGGTATGTATCATACTTTACAATAAAATTACATGATCATAAAATATAATAGCTATATCCCCTGTAAAAAATTGATGAAAAAACTTACATGGTGAAAAATAACTAGCGAAATTTATACATTTTATTTACACCAAATAAGTATGAATATCAAAGCTATTTAACATGGGCAAATAACATATCAAAATCTTACTAAAAGTGCTATTATAGTATTAATTAATGGCTTTTTACAAATACAAACATTAAATCATAGATGGTCAGAGTCTATGTTATTTCAATATGTAAGTGATCTATTAGAAAAGACTTGATCATTTTATTTTAAACTATTTTTTGCTAGTTAATGGAAAAATATCATTTATTTATTTGAGGTATTTAATGTGCACTTTCTGAAATGATTGATTATATCAGTACACGAGAATTTCAATGAGCAAGAGTGAAAGGGCCTACCAATTTAGCCGGTAAAGGTATTATTATATAACTTCCAGGGATCTTTTACATGCCACAATCTGACAGCTTTACTTCCCCTTTGAAGGAAGTTGTACTATGGATTTTTATCGCTCAGGAAAAATCTGTAAACCCCAAGCTGGGTTTAAATCAACGAACATCAGGTCTTGAAGTGATCCCTTTACTCCAAGATCACTGAGGTTGCCAATATTAATAAATTTATTACCTTTATTTGTCTATTTGTCTGCATATATGTGTGAACCATACACCTTTTAAAAGCTGTATGATGGGTTTTGATTAAATATGGTAGGCCTGCATGTATATATTATAAGAAAGAAATTTTTTTTTTTAAATTAAACTTATTTTGTCATAATTTATAGACCAGGGTATTAAAATTTAGAAGAAAAAAAAGAATTAATATACTATACAACTTTAACATATAAAAGTTTAAACTATTCTTATATTCAGAGTGCAGCACTATAAATGAACTAGCCAAAATGCTTTGTAGTGTGATAACATGTTTAAATTTGGCCTAAAATTAAAAAATTAGAACAATTATTTTGATCCAAATTGGTAAACATATAGTTTGCAGTAGGACTTGTTTCTGCAGACAAAATGACCAAGAACTGGGGTTACACACATTTAAAAAGTCATAACTTTTTGTATATGGCAATCCAAATGTAATAAAGAGCATTTAGCACTATCAAAATTGTCACTTTGTCTCACTACCTGTTCGGGATTTGCGCAAAATAATTTATGGAGTTCAAAAATTAATATAAAGCATTTAGATATTCTTAAAAATCAACATGCTTTTACTAGATGAAAACTATAGAATAAGAATATTAAAAACAAATACAAAATTAAATTTTAGAGGCATTTAACCTGAACAGATAGTAAGATGCGGTGCTGGAAAAAAAATAGACTAAACAAAAATGTTTCAAAAAGTCTAATCAATCTGTTTAACTGATTTATATCAAATTTAGTAAAATAACACTTTCACATTACATAAATGGTCTACTTATATAGTGTCTGCAAATAATAATATCTTGGTTAGCAAAATTTTGAAAAATTAAGATTCATTTTCTCTTAGAAAAAAAATTAGAAAAACGCGAAACTAAAATTTCTTACTATCATAATACAACCAAACTTGGTAAATAAAATAATCCCTTCAATTATTTAGATTTTAAAATTATTTTGGTTCCCCAAACCCAATAAGAGACCAGCCAAGAATATATTATATTATATAAAAATGTATGTAATCCTTCTTATATATAAGTTTATACACCAATTTTTATTTGTGTCTCACCTTTCGCAGTGTCGAGTACTTGTTCTCGCCAAGTCGTACTTGTTCCTCATGTAAATGGTCTAGTTCCGTTTGTTTCTCACCAACTTTCAATACCTCAATTTCAGAGCGTAATTCCCTCAGTTGATCTTGAAGATGTTTACTCTTTTCCAAGTACTCCACCCTGATCAATACACAAAAAAAAGATGGAAGGATTAAGTAATATTTTTAGTCTGAATATTGTCATATCTTCACGTTAGACTTTTATGGGTACCCGTCATTTGGCCTAAAGTGTAAGTAAATGCCTTTTAGGCCAAATTACTTTAGGCCAAACGCCTTTAGGCCAAACGATGTTAGGCCAAATGACTTTTTGTAAAGTTAGTTTTTAGACCATTTATTAAAATGTGTTTTGCTGTCTCCGGAAACATTTGTTATGATTTGTAGTGATGCTAATAGATGGCGAGGTGTGTAGTGTAGTATATACTACCATTTCAAAATACCTAAGTCTTTTCTCAATTTAATACTTCCCAAGGTCCATTATCCTGTAGTACCACTTTTGTTTGTTGAACTTTTTACATTGCCAAGGTTTTATACTAGTTTTTGTACCGTTTTGTACCAGAAATAAAAAGTTTTGTGCACGTATCGTTTTCTATTAATTAGCACATACATGTGGTCACACCATTTTAGTAATTTTGTTTTATTTTGAATTTTTTTAAGTGCCAAAGTATATTTTATTAATCTTTCTTAGTATATTTTTTTATTAATTTTGCTAAATGAATTAATCAATCATTCTTTTTTTATAATCATACTAACTTACTCGAGTTTGCCCACGGCTTCGCTCACATTTAAGTTGGGTAAATTATCTTATTTCTAGCAAATCATCTAAACC
>CABFWB010010185.1:0-10111 GCA_902151455.1 Timema bartmani | reverse complement strand
CTTCTGGTGGAAGTCAGGCGCTAGCCCGGCTGTTTTGGCGTCCAATACTCTGTATCTACTTAACTTCCTTTTGACTGTTGTCGTGTTGTCTTGGACACGTATTCTCCCGAGCCACGGGAAATTCCTCTAACTTTGGAGTTATTAAACCCTATCTTATATGCCAGTGTTAAACTTAATATTGTTCATTTAAGAGTTACTTGTTTTCCTTTGCCTATTTAACGGACATTAATCACTGTAACTTGTTTGGTCCAACTTACTATTTTCTTTATCAATTGTAACCCGATATCAACCTTTATGTTATTGTATAATAAGTCTATTATTGTTACCTATTCAATTCTTTTACTGTTATGAAAAATGTACCTATCTTTAAACCTATATATATTATCCAATAACTACATTCCGGTAGAAATTAGTTCCCGCAAGCTATCCACGTCCGTTGGTAGATTCATAGATCTCTGTTGAATTCTATCCAACGATTCGGGAGTAGGAAAAGTAATACTGTCCCTTTTTCATGACCCAGTCTCACCACGTGCATCAGCACCATGTGTAGCACTCTTTGTTCTTCCTGCCTGGATAGCCGCATCGTCTCCTCGAGGGTTCCGTATGCCTGAGAGGGTACACCCCCCATTCCTTTCAGCTGCCCCTCCACCTCCATTTCCACTTTTGCAGTCTGGCTCCCTCTGCTGTTTGTGCTGTGGTCCATGCCTTTTTCCTTCTTTTCTTGCCATATCCCAATCCCCAGAACTTCCAATTATGTTTGGGTTTCACCTCTAGATCTGCTTTTCTGCAAGTCCACCCTCCAGATTTCTCTGGCATTCCCTCCTCCCTTTCTTTGCATCTGATTACATTGGTGGTTTCCACCGATTCTCTATTCATGTCCTCACATATGATACATTATGTTCTCCGCCACCTGTGGATTTATTACCGCATTGTTCAGTTGTGAGATCAGACTGGAGGATGCCGCTACTGAGTTCCCAGTTGATGCAAACTTCCTATCCCAAAATTCATTGTCAAACCAACTATTTCCATCCCATGTATACGTAGTGACTAGGTAATATTCCCCCTCCCCGAAGATCTCATAGGGAGCTCGGCGAGTAGATATTACCCGTACACCCGTATCCGCTAGACTCTCCTTTCAATCCTCAAAGTACTCCATAATCCCAGCATCCACAGCAGCTCTAGTACCGCAACAGCACTCGCACCTGCACCGTACTTCCTACAGGAATCAAGTAGGCATTCCCTTATTTATTGTGTAAAAGAGCTCATTCTTGTGTCTCGAGCCCCTCCAGACTCCCAGACCAAATCCCACGATTTCCACATGTACCTTTCGTGAAACCTCCTCTGACATCCTGTACGCCTTACAGAATAACAAACCTAGAAAAATCCTTATCCTTATATATATACACATAGATACCCTTGCCATACCTGGCTGGAAGTGTCTTCCCTCCTTCTTCTGTGCCATTTCCAAAGTAATCCTTAGTAAATTTTGTTACTGGGTCATCTCTAGGATTAGGGCTCATGTACAATCTGTCTGCGCGCCCTTCATACCTCAGATTTGGCCCTACCAGGCCTATGATGGACCCTCTACTAACTACATCCTTCACGGCTGGTTTGCCTTGGTTATTTCTATCTCCTCTGTTTACAAATCATGTGGTCGACGAAACGCCGATGAGTCCGGATGCGACTATCTCATAGTCTCTAAGATACAAGACACTACCGTCCCGACCCGCCGCAACTTCGCTATAACCACACAACATATACCCAGAGAAGGTACAGTAGTATTCATTCACTTCGTAACTGTACTTACATCTCCACGTGAGAAGCCTACAAATGAAATCTTCCACAGTAATTTCCTGGTAGAATGCCCTAATCACATCAGGTCCATCAGAGGTCAAAAATGTGAAAAGTGCAGCCATAAACTCGTACGTCCATTTGTGGACCATTTTACTCACAGATTGTATGTGTTTCTCGGCATCCTCAACCTTAATTTCCCCTCTCTCAACCATGCACCTCATATCGACCGATGGTAGTGGGATAACATGCTGCTTCAGTCTCTTCAAAAATTCATTGCAAGTTCTTTCCCCTCTCCGCTTAATTTCCCCCAGAGTCTCTCCTCTTATCCTAGGTTTGTCCTCAACTAGTTTCTGTCTGCTATATGTTTGCACCCTTTCCTTCTCCACCTCCACCTCCCCATCTTCATTATTGTTTACAGATGCAGGTGCCATTTTCGCTACCATCCTTTCTCTATGTGCTGCCGCCCTTTTCATATTCCTTGCACGTTTGGACGGAGGTATCCTCGTTCTACTCTCCATCCTGTCATTCTTCGAACCAGTCCGGTACACGTCTAGTCTAGTCGTTATCAGTCCAAGTAGTTCAACATATCATTTAGTATCTCAATAACTATAGTCTGTACTTTCCATTTGTATCCTCATTAATAGCTGATGTGTCGGACAGTCTATTGAGTTGGGTTTCTTACACCTTTCACTGCGTTTACTTGTTGTGCACGGAATACATATCTCCTCTTAACTTTTACATTCCCTTATCTTGTGGCCCTTCTTACCACACCTTCCACAAACCTCCTCCTTACTTTTACAGTGAGCCATAACATGACCCAGATCCCTACACTTATAATAACTAGTCACCACTGTATAGTCCTTAATGGACACTGTGCTAAAGGAAATATAAACTATACAGCTCTAAAGCAAGTTCCTGATCTTCGGAGATACTTCCACTACATTGTTTACTACTTACCTGTCCCTTGCCCCTGTTTTAAATCGGGGCTTGAACCCCTCCTCAAACTCCTCTCTCGATACCTTCCCCCTCATGTTCTGTTCATACGTCATTCTGGTAAGTTTCCCCGTTGTTAGATCCCTATCCACGTCGTAAAATATTACCATCGGTCGCCTTCTCTTGGGATCCTCCCAGGCCATTCATAGTCTTTGCAATCTCCTTGTGCCCTATAATCGTTTTAACGTCCTCATCCGAGTCTGTCTCCACTATGAGTTTGGCCCTAGCAGGTCGTATGGACCATATCCTAATCTGATACTTTGCCGGATCAATCTTCCCCATCAAGGTCTTTCTCATATGATCCATGCTTTCCTCCTGCAAGGAAGACACAAACACCACTCTGTAACTGGGTTTCACCTGTGCTGTTCCCCCTACCTCTGGCTTGCGCCCTGCAGCCCCCGAGGCGGCCACCGAGACAAAGGTGATTGATTCCAGCTTATACGCACCAGTCCCCCTCACCTGTTCCCTCAGCTTCCTGTTTTCCTCCTCCAGCCTGTTTATCTTCCCTGCTTTGTACAAAACTTCCAGTATGAGCTCTGACATCTTATCAATATTATCTCCCCTAGATTATTCTTGTTGACCCTCCCATCCTTACTACACCTCAATCTGACAAACTCCTCTGCTTCCTTCATCTTCTTCAGAACCCCCGCACTGATATCCTCTTCCTCCCTGCCTGCACCCCTTCCTCTTCCTTCTTCCTCCCCTCCCTCGACTCCTCCTTCTTCTTCTCTTCTTCCCCTCTCCTGGTGTGTCCCACCATTTTCTTCTTCTCTTCGGAATTTTCNCTTTCCCTTCTCTTACCTCCGCTCCTCCACCTCTTCTGTCAGCACTCATTTCCAAGTGGACATTAAACAAACAAACCACGAACAACGAACGACAATTTAGTTATATTAAGTAAAATCTGATTAAAATTTAATTTAGAAACAGATTTAATACAGCAACTGAAAGTTACCAAACGTTACTAGAAAAAGTTACTGAAGTCATCAAAAGTGTTACCAAAACTTTTTGAGTAAGAATAAAAAAATCAACCAAAAGCTAGTAAAATGTCACTAGAAGTTTCCAAAAATCACTAGATTTTCCAAAATATATTATTAATAATTCTCTAGACGAAGAGTTCACAGTTTATTAAACGCTACTGAAAGTTCCCAAACAAGTTACTAAAAGTTACTAGAAATAATTACCAGAAAATTTCCCATAATTTACTATTGTCCAGTGCACTTGTCTCTTTGAGCTCAATTTAACTGACCTGATTTATTTTTCGTGATGATTCCTTTAATAAACTTTGAACACTTTATCTGATACTCTTGGTTTCCAAAACACTTTATGCAGAATTTTCCTCCGGATTTTCTGGACTACTCCCAGCTCCCAGAACCTCTGGGTCTCCCCGGAAACCGCAGAACCCTGCTGTGCTCCCAGCTGGCTTCAAACACCGATGAGAATAGTTTCCTCAGGAGGTCTTCTCTTCTCCTCAGATGTTTCTTTAGAAATACTTTTTAATGTACCAATTTTACTATTTTAAAAAAACCAAACACGGAGCTTCACACTGACACGTCCGCTCAGTGCAAAACCCTAGCATAAATCCCAGGTATTGTTACAGACCGAAAAGTGCCTTACCACAGAAAGCAGGCACTGCCGTATTCTCCGGCTTGATCTATTTCTAGCAAACGACGCCAAGTTCATTGCCAGGGACATGTGTCCCAGGTAAAAGATCTGCCAGGAACACCTGTCTGTTATCGGCTCTCTAGACTGTGGTCAGTCATCGGTACAGTCTGAAAAGATTTTTCACCACAAACGGCAGGCACTGCCGTATTCTCCGGCTTGTTCTATTTCTAGTGAACCATACTATATTCGTTCCCAAAGAAAGGTGTCCCAGATAAAAGAACCTCCAAGGACACATGTTCAAGGCAAACTTATCACCAGGAACACCTGTCTGAAATCATTTTTCTAGGCTATGGTCAGGTATCGGTACATGCCGAAAAGAGTCTCCTACACAAATGGCAGGCACTGCCGTATTCTACGGCTTGCTCTATTTCTAGAAAACCATACTAAGTTAGTTCCCATGGAGCGGTGTCCCAGGCAAAAGATCTGGCAGTGACACATGTACACGGCAAACTGATCGCCAGGGACACCTGTCTGAAAACGGTTCTCTGGGATATAGTCAGGAATAATCACAGGCAGAAAAGAGTCTTCTCCACTGACAGAAGGCACTGCCGTAATCTCCAGTTTGTTCTATTTCTAGCGAACCATACTAAGTTAGTTACAAGGGACAGGTGTCCCAGACAAAATATTGGTCAGGGACACCTGTCCTGGGCAAACTGATCACCAGGGGCACCTGTTTGAAATAGTTTCTTTAGTTTATGGTCAGGTATCGGTATAGGCCGAAAAGATTCTTATTAGCCGACAGGCAATGCCGTATTCTCCAGCTTGATCTATTTATAGCAAACCATACTAATTTCGTTCCCAGTAACAGGAGTCCCAGGCAAATGATATGCCAGGGACACATGTCCCAGTCAAACAAATCGCCAGGGACACCTGTTTGGAATCTTCTCTAGGCCAAGGTCAGATATCGATACAGGCTGAAGAGAGTCTTCTCCACAGACGGCAGGCTCTGCCGTATTCTCAAGCCTGCTCTATTTCTATCGAACCATACTAAGTTTCTTTATAAGTGACAGATGTCCCAGGCAAAAGATCTGCCATTGACAGCTGTCTGAAATCGTTTCTCTAGGATACGGTCAGGTATCAGTTCAGGTCGAAAAGTCTCTTCTCCAAAGACGGCTGGAACTGCCGAATTCTTCGGCTTCTTTTGTTTCTAGCGAACCATACTAAGTTCATTGCCAGGGAAAGGTCTCCCAGGCAAAAGATTTGCCAGAGACCCATTTCCCAGCCAAACTGATCTGCATCGACATCTCTCTGAAATCGGTTCTCTAAGCTATTGTCAGATATCACTACAGGCCGAAAAGAGTATTCTCCAGAGAGGGCGGGCACTGCCGTATTCTTCGGCTTGCTCTAGTTCTAGCAAACCATACTATGTTCGTTGCCAGGGACAGGTCTCTTAGGCAAAAGATCTGCTAGGGACCCATTTCCCAGTCAAACTGATCGGCAACGACACTATGATCAGGTCTCGGTACTAAATGAAAAGTCTTCTCAACAGATGGCAGGCACTGCCGTATTCTCCAGCCTACTCTCTTTGTAGCGAACCATACTAAGTTCGTTGTCAGCAACAGGTGTCCCAGGCAAAAGTTCTTCCAGGAACACATGTCCCAGGCAAACTGATCACCAGGGACATCTTGCTGAAATCGTTTCTCTAGGCTATTGTCAGTTATTGGTATAGACCGAAAAGGGCCTTCTCCGCAGAAGGCAAGCACTGCCGTATTCTAAGGTTTGATATATTTTTAGCAAACCATAATAAGTTCATTGCCAGGGACATATGTCTCAGGTAAATGATTTGCCAGGGTCACCTGTCTGAAATGGTTTCACTAGGCTATGTTCAGTTATGGTTTTAGGCCGAAAAGAGTCTTCTCCACTGACAGCAGGCAATAGGCAATGACGTATTCTCTGGCTTGCTCTATTTCTAGTGAACCATACTATATTCGTTCCCAATGACAGGTGTCAGGTGTGCCAGGCCAAAGCTCTTCCAGGGACACTTGTCACAGGCAAACTTACACCAAAGACACCTGTCTGAAATCGTTTCTCTAAGCTATGGTCAGGTATCGGTACATGCCGAGAAAAGTATTTTACACAGACGGCAGGGACTGCCGTATTCTACGGCTTGCTCAATTTCTATCAAACCAAACTAAATCCATTCCCTGCCGTAATTTCTGGCTTGTTCTATTTCTAGCCAACCATACTAAGTTCGTTACTAGGGACATGTGTCCCTGGCAAAATATCTGCCAAGGACACTTCTCCCCAGCAAACTGATCGCCAGGGACACCTGTTTGAAATCGTTTCTCTAGTTTATGGTCAGGTATCGGTACAGGCCGAAAAGATTCTTCTCCACAGACGACAGGTGGTGCCGTATTCTCTGGCTTGCTCTATTTCTAGCAAACCATACTAAGTTCGTTGCCAGGGACAGGTGTCCCAGGCAAAATATCTGCCAGGGACACCTGTCTTAAATCGTTTTTCTATGGACTAGGCTATGATCAGCTATCGATTCAGGCCAAAATGATTCTTCTCTACAGACGGCAGGCACAACCGTATTTTCGGCTTTGCTCTATTTATAGTGAACCATACTTTGTTTGTTCCCAGGAACAGGTGACCCTGGCAAAATATCTGCCAGTAAATGAGAAAATAGAGAGAGTAAGAATGAGAGGGTATAGGCATGTTATGAGAATGGAGAAGCAGAGAATGTCAAGGAAAAATATGTAAACAAAATATGTAGAAAAAAATCTGGAAAGGAGGCCATGAAAGCGATGGTAGGAGCAGATAATAAAAAGTGTGCAAGTAATATTAGATTGCGCACCTGGGCTACTTCACGACTGCATATGACGGGGAGAACATGGTTCGAATCTCAGTCGGATATATTGAGGTTGGTTACTAAAATGTTTTTCCACTCTCCTTCCACGTAAATGTGGGTAGACTTCCTATAAATATAAACTTGCTAATCCTAAGACCATTAACGTAATATATTAAATAAATGTATAAACCGAACGGGTAGTAAGACGCGTTGGAAAAAAAAGAGAAGGAAATGTGGAAGGATATAGGAATATTGAGGCATTTTTACTTAATTGACCCAGCCATAGGCTATAAACAGTTGATTAGTATGATGATGAGGAAGTATTACTGTGTTAGCCTACATCAACTTATTTAAAGAAACAACTCGTGAGTTTCGAACTTAGTAGTGGGGTTCAAACCTTTCATTAACACATTTATTTCATTTAACTCTATAATATAATTGTTTTATCTAATATATTCTTTCAAATTAGTGAACAATGTTTAAAGGCCACATTGCCTTGTATGTGTGTGTAGGAGAGAAAGATACACCCAAAAAGCTCTTTTTATTTTATACACTTTGTTATATGGTTTATTGAATAAATACAAAACAACACAGTTCAGTATCAATAAATATGTAATGTACAGTTTGAAATCACTTGACAGAATGCCTCTTGTCGAGGTCACAGAACATTATAAGAAAGTAATGTAGGTTCAGTGCTACCAACTGTCACATAACAATTATCTTACATCTCCCCTTTATAGATAGGTAAAAATAAAAAAACAAAAACAAATTAACATGGCCTTATTTAAATGCATTCAAAACAATTAGTTTGCATTCAATATATTATATAATTAATATCAAATACAAAACCCACTGTTATGAAAAGATTAAACAGTACAACAGACATAATACAACCAAATTTACAAGTTAAGGTGACAGTTATTTTAGAAGTACGCACCAGTCTTTCGACTTAGTAGTGACACCCTTATAAGCCTCATTTGAAGCACTAGGCTCTAGACAATACTGTGTTGACTCTTGAATATTATTCCTGTTACAAGAGCTATCACTACTATTGTCACAAACATCCTGTTGTTTTTCATTATTCCCATTTTGTTTGAATTTCTTTACACGTATCCTATTCTTTCTATAAATACCATTGGAACTGTCAATTACCAGAGTTCTTGGTTGTGGACCTATTTTTATTACTTGACTTCTAGACAATTTTTTTTAGCTGGATTTATCTTAAATAAAAGTTCATCATACATTTTAGATCTGGCTGACATTTGTCGGTTTTGTTATAATATTTTGCCATTCGGTTGTTTCGCGTAGCTATCCAGTAATTATATTAATTTGTATTAACTAGCTTGGGTATCAATTTGGTTTCAACAATAGGTAGTGTTGTGCGTAATAGTCTAGACATTAAAAATTGAGAGGGTGAAATTAGACTATCATTTGGAGTAGTTCTATACTCTAAAAGAGCCAGGTATGGATCTGCATTTGATTCAAGAGTTTCTAAAATCATGTTTTTGAGTGTTAGAATTGACCTTTCCACTTGGCCATTAGACTGATGGTAATGTGGACTACTAGTTACATGTTCTATATCCCAGGTTTTAGCAATTTTTTTAAAAATCATTTTAATTAAACGTTGGCCCATTATTAGAAACCATAACAGCTGGTATACCAAGACGACCAAAAATTGACTAAAGTTCCTGTATTACTATTGGAGCTGTTAATCCTCTATTAAGTAAAGACATCTCAATATATTTTGAAAAATAATCCACACATACTATATATTTCTTTCCCACTATTTCCATAAAATCAACTCCAACTTTGTTCCAGGATAACATTTTGACTTCGTGTGAAATTAAAGGCTGATTACTATTATTATTAATAAATTGTTGACAAGAAGAGCAAGACGTGACAATATTTTTATTATCACTAAACCATATTTGGCCAAAATAATGAACTTTTTGCAAACTGTACACTTCTAGCTATCCCAAAATGACCCTCATGAATAATCTTTAGCATTTCTTTTCTCATGTGTGGAAAAACGATACATTCCCCTATAAAAATTATTCCATCTGTTTAGATGTTTTTAAGACAGGGTCTTTACTTGTTTCGTCTCGAAAGGTTTCCAGTCTTTCAGGAGAAAATGACAGGTTTGAGATTATTAGATTGACATGTACACTAACATTCTCATCCAACTCAGGAACTGTGTTCACTAGTGAACCTCGGGCACAGAGCAGGAAAGAACAGATTCACAGCCGCTAGGTTAAACGTGTTGCGCTCGTTTTCGAGGCTTTACTCCTTCAACGTTGGGATCGCTAGGTGCGATCCCCAGTGACTACAGCACAATCAAGTGAGCATTTTTAAAACGACTCACTTTAAACTTGAATGTACTAGAAGGAAGATACAAAATATGAGCTCCTTGAGCTAACCTGTCGGCTGGCGGTCACCGAGCAAGCTTCAGGTAGCACCCTACCCAGTCTCTAACCCCACCCCTTGTCCATAAGTACCCTAATCCTGCCACAAAAATAAGTTTACTCTGACTGCACATTACAAAGAAACACAATGGACCTTTTCTTTCTTTTTTAACTAAGGGACTGGCTGTAAACTACAATTATTTGTAAGGAGCACTGAGAAGAATTGCAAACGTTTATACATACCAATTTATTTAAAAAGTGGTTATATATTTTTTAATATTTATTTATTTATTGAGCACCGCGTCTTACTACCCGTTCGGGTTATACGCTTAAGTAGACTACTAATTGCACTAATGGATTAGGAATTGGGAGGATTGAATTTAGAGGAGGTGAACCCACATTTGCGTGGAAGGAGAGTGGAAAACCATTTAGGAAAAACCACCCCCAGTTCACCCGACCGAGATTCGAA
>CABFWB010010184.1:0-10113 GCA_902151455.1 Timema bartmani | reverse complement strand
GCTGTTTCATCGCAAATGCCAGACGAATAAAAAAAGTAGTGAGCGCTGCGCTCACCCCTCGACCAACGAAGGGTTAAGTACTACGAAAAAAAGGTTTTGAATTCACATAATATCTTCTTGTATATACACTCAACTTACATTCCTGAGATAAGCTATAAGATATTATAAGGTCAAGATTTTGTGTCACGACAAGACTGTTTCCAATAAACTAAAGGCGAGAACATGGATTAAAGGAAAGTGGAATGCGAATGGAGTGTGTGGTATGGAGGTTTAGTTAACTATTAGAGGAAATGATTGGATGAGAAATTGATATATTGTGTGTATGTGAAACCAATCTGAAGAGGGAAAATATTTTGATAAAGTGTGATGGTGGGGCCTAGCACTGTGGTCAGGTGTGGATGAATTGGTAAGGGTAAGTCAGTGAGTAGGTTTAATTCTATTCTCAACTGGTAAGATGTTTGTGAGAAGGTACGAGTCAGTGCCATCAAGATTTATATGGTTGTGGATGAAAATAGACATTCGTGGGATTATTTTGGCTTCTGTTTATGCTCTAGTGGAGGGTGAAGATGAGAATGTAAGAGTTGAGTTTTGAGATGAACTTAATGAAATATTGATTATATGTGAGCTTGGCAGGGGCGTAGCGGCAGTGTAGACTATGAGACTAAGTCTCCTAAATCCTTTTTCGGGATAGAAAAATAAATAAAAAAGTTTATTAAAAAAATGGTAGATTCTACAGCAGCTCTGCCCTGAAGAAAAAGTATATAATTTGTTCTTGCGCGGATATTACATTTTTTTTTCAGTTTTTCCTACTGAGACTCCCCTTGTTTTGTAACAAAGGTTACGTTACCCCCCTGGTTTTCATCACCCCTTTAAGATTCATTTCTCTCTATCCCTACTTCGCCGATGCCACTCATAGCCATGAGAAGAACCTAGTTTCCAAAGAAAGATTTGTCAAATTTCGTTGAGGTTTAGAAACTTGATTAACAAAATATTATTTGTTGGTTACTTATAATATTATTCATAAAAACATATTTATTTTAAACAATACATCAATTGTTTTCAACTTGTAAATGCTAATTTAATGAAATAATGTTTAATATGTTTCAGATAGGATTTGGTTTTATGTTTGGCAACGTTGCTTTATTACCTGCTGTCTTTAATTAGGGTTGTGGAAAGATAATCGGTGTCTAGGGGGTTGAGGGTGGGGATGGGTGGTTTGGCTCTTGAGAGAGGGTTTGTGTCAAAATCATTCAAGCACTAAGCTACTGGCCTAATATTTGAGCTAAGGGTATTTGCCTTCCTTACTTAACAAAATTTACAAGAAAATGCGTAAAAGTAAGCACCATATTTAAAAATTAATAATATATTTGAAGTACATTTTCTCAAAATATAACTTTTTATTTGTCTAAGTCTATAAGTAGTAACTAAAAGAACATTAAACTATATTAAAGTGTGATAAATGAAACAGCTAATATTTTTACAAATGTTAGTATCTACAAATGAAAGCTTAAGATTACGGGTGGTTTTCCCATTTAAAAACAGGAATGCCTTTTCATAATTATATTAAGTTTTAATTTTGACTCGGGATACAGTGTATCGTGTAATGTGTGTTAAAATTAATTTCAAGCTATTAAATTAAAATCCATTTAAAAATAGATAGGGAAGGCCTTATACATTTTTTGTTAAATAGTGCCAATTTCATCAGTGTCATATGAACAAAAATGTGAAACTAAAAATAAGAAACCAACGGCAATGCTATTTATTACTCTGCACTAAAACCAAAGAGGGCATTTAAATACCGTTGGTACAATAAATACGAGTGGATATAACAGGTAGCAAGTCTAAAACGATTTTTTTTTCCTTGTGTTTGGAGGGGAACTTGAATGGAGTAAGGAAGGTACTTCTATTATAAAAAAACATTTTAAAGGGAAGAAATAATAAACATAAATTTCTTCTAAGCATATATTTAACACCAAGTGTTTTCAAATTTTAGGCCGTGGCAGAATTGAACATGTTTTTTACGAATCTGCTCTTCTTTCCGCTATCAAACACAATGAAAAAGTTGCACTCAACATAAAAATGGTCAGCTGACTTCTCCAAGTGGTGTGTTACCTCGACAAACAAAAACATACATTTCGTGGTCATTGTAAAGATGAACGTTCCTATAACAAGGGCACCAATCTTGAGCTGTTAGACTTACTTGCTCAAGAAGAGTTAATGAGGGAGTATTTAGAATCTAACTCCGTTTACAAGGGGTTCGTTAGGGGAGATAAAAAATGAGTTTAAATTATCACTAACATTATAAATAAAAAATTGCGAGAGTAAATTAATTCTTGCAAATTTATATCAGTTCAACTGACAAAACCCTGGATGTCTCTTGTAAGTTTTAATTTAGTGTAATATTTGGATACTGCAAAGAAGTTTATGTTGAAGAAAGATTTTTTTTTAACGTTTCAAAAAACAAAATTGCAAGTGGACTATTTGAAGTTATTATGGCTGTTTTTAAGGATTGGAACATTGATAAGAAACTAATTTGTCACAAATTCGATGGAGCGGCCGTTATATCTGGCTGTCAAGGTGGGCTTCGAGCTTTAGTGAAAGAACATTGTCCTTGTGCTATGTTTGTTCTTTCTTACGCTCATAAATTAAATTTGGTATTGCTGCATGGGCTTAAAACAATCATAACAGTTAATTTATTTGTATATGCTCTTACAGAATTTCATACATTTTTTAGTAAATCATCTAAAAGGACTGAACTCTTGAGAGAGTTAGGCTTTATATTACCTCAAGCAAGTACAATATGTTCTAATCATCATTCTCCTGCAACATCAACAATCGCTGCTCATTAGGAAGATCTAAACAGTAATCCAAACAATATACTATATGATTCAGACTCAGACTGGGACGAAGACTCTACTAATAGTGCAATTGACTTCAAACGAAGTCTAAATAATCAAACATTTGTGTATCTATTGTGTTTCTACAACAAGATATTTGTTTTCACCGCTCATCCTTTCAACATTATGCAATCAAAGTCTACTTAAGATGTAACTCTGTGCAACAATGATATTAGGACTTTAATAAATAATATTGAGAAATTAAGAAATGATGGCACTATCAAAACATGTTGTGATGAAAGTAGGGCACTTAACAAAGATCTATGTTTCAATGACATTTCGATTCAGACCTTAAGAAGAGTGAATTTTAAATTATTGATTCACAGTGTGTTCAGCTACGATTTGGTATTTTTAGTCAGTTTGATTTTGTTGAGCTTGTTTGTGAAAATTGTTTCTAAGAATTTTATAATATTTTTCCTTCGAATAAACTAAATAAACTTGTTAATCAAAATCATATTGAGAAAAAAAATATTAAACCGTTTTTTCATGGGCACATAATTTCAGAAAAAGAGTGATAGATGTATTTGTTGAGAAGAAGAAGAGTTAATATATTAGAGGATCTAAGGTAGAATTATTTTTTGTCTATTTTCAGTCTCCCCTTCTTCAAAGTGTTAGCTACGTCACTGGAATCTGGTGTAAGAATTATCATTTAGGAGATATAAATTGAAGTTTGGGTACCCAAATGAGAATTCAGAGAGTGTTAGGAAGGTATGGCGATGATAGGGTAATGCATTAGCGAGTCTGTGTTTATAAGAAAGTTTATTTGTGTTGAACATGTGGTTTAATTAAAAATAAATTTAGTTGTATGGATGGCAAAAGAGCGATTAGAGAACGATGATTACTTTTATGGTCTATTATGAGAGCTTTATAAGTTTACTAAATAATTATAGAGCTGGGCGTGGAGCTTAATGTGGAACGGATTATTTCCTTGTGATTGTCGTAGTTGAATTAGATTGGAATTTTGTGAGCAATCAGCCCAAAAATATTAAGTAAGTAAGACTGAAAGTGGAAAATTTGCATGATAAAAATGTGAGAGAGAAATATATAAGTTTTCTGATTGAACAATTAATGTTACAAGATCATGAATGCAATATTAAAATAAATACTAATGATATATAAAATGCTTGGTACAGAATAGAAGATGCCATTGCTGTGAGAGCGAGATATGTGGTGGTGGGAAACTTAAAATGATATTCATGTAGCAATGAACAGGTGAAAGAAGCATACAAACAAATTATGTCTATAAAGAATGAAACAAAACAAGATAGGTTGTCGAACATATACAAAGAAAAAAAGATGAATGTAAAGAAAGTTTTAAAGACAAGAACGAAGAAGTTAACTTTTCATGAAGGAGAAAGAATTTAGAATGATTTAAAGGAGATAAAAAGTGGTTTTGTTAGTGGGTAAAGATAACGAATTAAGGAGTGCAAGGTAAGGCCTGTGTTATTCATAATGCACTTAGTGATATGTTTTGGGATGAAAACTGTAAAAGAGAGTGACGAAAGGAGTATTTTGAATCATTGTCTTGCGGAAACATAGAGAAAATATAAATTAGGGAAAATGTAATGGTAAATGAAATAATTAATGAGGCTGAAGTGTTTAAGCTATGTTAGTGTCACAGAATGCCATAGATTGAATCATAAGAGAAATGCTTAAATGTGGGGCATGGTAGTCAGATTGTGTGAGTTGTTCAATGTGTGTTCTTGGATTTCAAATGTACTTAATGTCTGGAAGACTGCTCTAATTGTTCCTTTTTACAAAGGCAAAAGCATTAAGTGGTAATGTTAGAACTATAGCGCAATTAGTTTATTAATATTAAATGAAAAGTTTTTGAGAGAGCATTTTTTGAGAGGGCTCTTGCAAAACTACCATGGATGTTTGGGATGTTTAATATGATTTCATGTCAGGCTGCATTGACCAACAGTGAATGCGAGGCTAGTAAAGTATGTAGGAAGTAATGCTTGCTTTAAATTGGGGTGTTCATCGAACGAATGGGTTTATATTGAACAAGGTGTCAGAAAAGGTCATGTTGTCTCCATGGATGTTTAACGTGTCGATGAATAAGTGTATGAGGAATGCTTGTGATGACGCGTTTATTATACAAACGAATGATCTGAATGTGAGAGTTCTGCTATATTCATATGATGCAGTATTAAAGGCTGAGAGTGAAAGTAAATTGAAGAATCCATTAAATCGTCGAAATATGGTGAGAATCAGAATAGATCTTCGTATAAATGTTTCTAAATCTTTTGTGATACTTTTTAATAAGGATGAATTTGGAAATGCTTTTCAGCTTAGTATAAATAGAAAACTGTTAGAACAAGTGAACTATTTTGTGTATATGGGTAGAATGTTCTGTTAAAATGGAAAGATGGATGGTGTAATGATGGAAGAGTTTTGAGTTACAATAAATTTATAAATATACTTTTTATGTATAGAATTTTAGACCACTGGTTAACTAGAAAATGAATAGAATTGTGAGGTGAATATCCTTTTTAGTGTAATTAATTTTAAATTAATGAATATTTCCCAAATTAAATATAAATAATGTATTTGTGGATGATGGATTTCTTTGTTAATAATTATGGTTTTGAAATTGCATGAATAAAATAAGAAAAGTAAATTAATAAATTACCCACAGTATTAACACTGCTATTGTTACAACTTGTAAGTAATGCTAGAGCAGTTCGTTAAGACAATGGGATGATATGGTATGGAGATCAACATTAAGAAGCGTATAACCCGAACGGCTAGTAAGACGTGGTGCTAATAATAATGAAATTAAGAAGTCAACAGTGATGATAATTTCAAAAAATTACCAGCCAATGAAAATACAAATTATAAATTAAGAGTTAGAAGTAATAATGCAGTTCAAGTATATGGGAATTCTGCTAACAAAGAAAAGATGCCAACGACACAAAATAAATTAGGTCTAGTAATTCCATTGCCAAGAAAGCCTTCAACAATAATAGGTTACTGCTAACTAGCAAGTTGATTTTGGAACTGAAGAAGGAACTGATAAAATTCTATATTTGGAACTTTGCGCTCTATGGTGCAGAAGGTGATGGATGGCCAACGAAACCTGTAGGGACAGTACAAACAGTACAAGGACGTTCATAAGTCTAACATGAATAAGTGCCTAATTGACATTGACAACTGGGAGGCCACAGCGGCCAATCTCCCGGAATGGCGTCGGCTTGTCCATGAAGGCCAACAACACTTTGAAATACAACGATGAATACACCAATCTGACAAGCGTAATTCCCGGAAAGAGCGAATACGTCATGGGAGATTCAACCCTCAACAGCCAGTGGTTAACGGAGACAACGTATGCCAACACTGGGAGAGTCTGTAACTCCAGGATTGATCTTTACTTTCACCTAAGAACCCACAATCTCAACTAATGATATCCGTGTAAGACAATCATACTCGTTAGCGAGTGATAGCCCATCATCATCATGGTGCAGAAACTTGGACTCTCAGGAAGATAAAAAAGAAATACTAAGAGACCTTTAAAGTGTGGTGGTAGAAAAGACTTGAGCAAACCAAGTGGAAATACATGGTGAAAAATATATAAGTCCTAAGAAGAGTTGGAGAGAACAGAACCATTATGAATATGACTCTTCAGTATAAAATCAATTGAAATGGACAAATCCTTAGAAAGAACTGTCTTCTAAATGATGCCATAGAAGAATATATTGAGGGAAATAGGAGCTTAGGAAAAATGAGGACTCAATTATTGGATGATTTGATGGAAAGAAGAACATTCTGGGAGCCTGCTGGAATATGTAAAAGAGAGGGTGCACTGGTGTTATAGTTTCACTGACCAAATGACCTGTGGTAGAACAGATCACTTTAATAATAATAAATAATAACAAATATTAATAATTAATAAAAATAATTAATAAGAATAATAAATAATAAAATAAATGATAAAGATATTAATAATTAATAATATTAATAATAGCAATAATAATAATAATAATAATCATCTCTAGTTTATACCTTGTATTTATTCATACGGAATAAAGTAAGTGAATCTTAAGGAAAGTTTTAATTTGAAATTTTATTTTTAAAACATAGCTTGTACTGATGGTAATGCTGTGAGCCATTGTCACTTTTGGTTTAGAAAAAACACCCGTTTATCACTTTTTTTTAACTAAAGGAGAATAGAAATTGAATATTCATATATAAGATAAATAAAAATCCAAAATAAAATGTTTTGCTACTTACTAAAAAATATGCCCATGGGACCGTTGCCGCTTCTTCCAGATTCCAGGACTCGGGGACGTCCCAGGTAAGGTAAGAATCAAGAGAATTCTCAATCATGTCCACATGTACTGTACACTGTACACATGACCCTCGTGCCATCACATAATTTTCCAGAAAGCTCTAAGTTCCCGATGTCATCTATTTTCTAATTATTTACAGACAAATAAAAATATTTTGAATTAAAAAATTTTATTTAAATAAATAAAAGTACTTATTTTGTACAATAATTTCCATACAATAATTTTAAATAAAGCGAGAGATAGCTTAAAAAATAATACAGTGTGTGACCCAGAGTTTCCATGAATGACCACGTGTAGGACTTACCTGAACTATCACATTGGTTTGTGAAACAGTATCATGAATTATAAATTAATTCACACAAGTGTAGACCCTAATATTCATAAATTCTCCTAAGCATTAGTGTTAATCCCCGTCTACAAGCTCCGTAACCATAAGGTTCTTAGTTGTCCAGAAGAAAAATATTTAACATTTATTGATTGCATTGTCTGCAGTGTCGTAATCATTAGAATCCTTAGTCTTTACCACGCCATAGAAGTAGGGACTAATTAAACTCGTTAAGGACTATTCAGTTGAGAGATACGCGTGGCATGGTACGAGTTGGATCTCACCTATCAGATGCTTTAGAAATACATGATGTAATGAAATAAGGAGATGCACTTTCCCCACTACTCTTTAATCTAGCCTTAGAATATGTTATTAGGTTAATGCAATAGGGTATGGATGGGTTGACATTAAACGGTACAATGCAAGTATTAGGGAACGTAGATGATTTATCTTTGTTAGTTAATAGTAAGGAAGTTGTTGAAAGAAATGAAGAAATTTTTTTAGAGGCTAGTAAAGAAATGGAATTAGAAATGAACACTGATAAAGTTAGGTATTTGAGTGTACAGATAATAAAAATTGATGACAATAAATTATATATTATAACAAACAACATATTAGATAGGGTTAATAAATTCAAATATTTAGAAACAATTTTAACTGGCAATAACAATATTATATTGGAAATTAGGAAAAGAATACAGCCGGGAAACGCTTATTTTTACTCAGTCAGTGAGTTATTGACATCTCGCCTGCTGTCAAGAAATGTAAAACTCAGAATATACAAAATCATAATATTACTGGTTATTCTCTATGGGTGCGAAACATGGCCTCCCATCTTAAATGACGAAAATAAATTTAGGCTGTTCAAAAACAAGATGCTTAGGAAGATATTTGATCCAACAATAGATGAAAATAAAGGGGAGTGGAGGAGGCTACATAATGATGAACTGCATAACATGTACTAATCACCAGACTTTGTTAGGGTAGTAAAATCTAGCAGCTTACGGTGGGCAGGTCATACAGGGTGAATGGGAGTATCTGGAACTGCGTTCAAGGTATAGAATGGCAAAACCAAATGGAAAAGACCACTGGGAACACCCAGGATAGAATTCGCTCAAGATAGGGGTAGGTGGCTTACATTTGTGATTGGGGTAGTGAACTTTGAAGTTCCTGATGTCACAGTTCAATTAAGTAAATAGGGGCTATTCAATACGGACTGCTGATAACTACCAATCGTTTTAAAATCAATGTATTATGTGAACTTGAATCGAAATGAAAGCAGCAATGGGAGAAAAAGGATCCATTGATATGGGAACCAATACAGAATGATAAAATATATGGATGGAGGTATTTCACAAATATTTTCCCGAGAATTAAAAAATATCATGAAGCGTAATATTTAAGAATAAGTTTTATGAGAAATATCAAATACTCAGAAAGAGGAGCTTCGTTTTAATATGATAAACTTCACCAATCACATCTACTTACACCTTTCTTTGAACGATTTTCTTTTGAAAAGTTTAATTGGATGTATTCTCCGACTTTCTTAATTGATTGGCCCAGTCCCGGGATTAATAATACGGACTGTGTACTATCGATTTCCATTTCTAAAGAACATTAGGGACTTGGTGTATATACAAGGCTTTAATGGTGTTTTGTGATTTTCAAATCGAATAGAATAAGACTTGAGGAACAGGGTTAGTAACCTCTATCATATACACTTCAAGGGTTTATATAACATATCATAGATATTATGGAAATCTGCACAGAAGATAAGAAAGTTGGTGATGATATAGAAAGTGTGACCACAATGATAGTGAGTGTTACTAACATTTATCAAACTGAAGTATGAAAGAATCGTCCAGTGTAAATTTTGTATATTCTTCACTTCTTGACTGATGTTTAAGTCAGGAATGACTTGGTCTTGGCTAT
The DNA here is from genome assembly GCA_902151455.1 of Timema bartmani. Taxonomy (NCBI): domain Eukaryota; kingdom Metazoa; phylum Arthropoda; class Insecta; order Phasmatodea; family Timematidae; genus Timema; species Timema bartmani. The sequence continues at coordinate 667 of CABFWB010010184.1, read as the reverse complement.
AGAAGAACGAACTACAAGTTCCGTCAAGGATAAAATAGTTTTGTAGAATAGGTGACTATTGTCTTGAGTATTATGCCACCATTGGTTGTATTTGGATATCCTGTACCACCTATGGTAATTATTGGAAATATTTAAGGAAGAAAATAAAGAACGTGATTTAGTATGTAAGTTAATGAATTGGTTAAGCTACTGTAAATCGGTAAGTATACAGACAGGATGTAATATGACAAATAAAGCCCCAATGTTGACTTTGAGTGCTACATGGAATAAGATTCAGCTGTGCTTTGTGCTAGCACCTGGATGATGGGACGTGGCAGAAATTGAATTATATGTTTAAGGAGTACCAATAATGAAAGGTGGGAGCTGATGTGTTTCCTACTAAAGCTACAGCCTGGGCATGTCCTCACGATGATGATGCAGTAGACCATCAAGGCTTACAAGGCACCGAAATATTTGTTAGATCTTCAAGACACAGAAAGGTGTGACGTGTGCGTTTGGCGGTAGGCGCTGACAACTATAGCGCTAGGGTCTGTGTTAGTTCAGAGAGAGAGTTTACCTGAGGCGAACGGCCAGAACTATAAAAGAGGAACGCTTAAGACTTGGTAGAGTCAAGACGGCCTAGTAGGTACGGACTAGTCAGAGAGTCGCCGTCCGCCACGCTCACTCA
>CABFWB010010183.1:0-10125 GCA_902151455.1 Timema bartmani | reverse complement strand
AATAAGTTTGTCTGATTCACACACCTCAGCACTATTACCTGCTGCTGGTTCACTTCGTTTTCGAATCACCCATTTAACCATCTCTCAATAAGAATTTGCGAGAATTTTAAAATAAAAGTTTTTTGTAAAGAAAGTAAAACGAGAAAATTGTACACATGAAACAGGTGAAAACGCGCCTCTTCAAATGTTTGTTATTATTTATTAGACACCACCCGTTCAAGGTTGGGGCTAAAATAAAGTGCGAGAACGAGAATCAGTAAAGGGGTTAATGGACCCTAATTTACTGTGAAAAGTGAAACAGAATAGCAGTCCCGAATAGCATTTTTCCTCAAGGCGCTTTTACACGAGGCTAGTCGATAGCCGGACTTAAAAAGTGTTAGTCTACTACTACCAGTTTATCAACTAACCTCATGTAATCACGGCTTCACAGCTCAATCCCTTTCTAGGAAAGTAGTTTTCCTTCTTTAAAAACCCAGCCCACAAAGTCATTTATCTTTAAAATGCAGCTCGTTCTTAAATACAACCCTTCGAATTGTTGGTAAAAGTGTGGAAGGGAGTATTGAATGGCAGTGTTGTATCTCTGACTTATTCCCAAGGTGAAATGTTTCCAATTATATACAGTATATATCAAGTTACAACAACGGTCCCGCTATCAGGAAAAAGTTTATTTTTCTGTGAGAGCTAGCAAACTCAAATTCGCCACACTTTTATAGACAGTTCATCACAGGTGGCGATTGGCGAAGGGGTTGCCCACCCTGGCTCAAGAATTAAATAAAAAATATGATCATTCAGCCCGTCTAAATGACCAGCTTTTAGTCGTGGCGAACGCGTTTACAAGGACTCCGATGCCCAAACGGCTACGTATTAAAATCATCAGTTGTCTGTCATTTGGTGTACACGGGCCGGTAGACTTTAGACGGTACAGACAATCGCAAGATCTTTTCTTAAAATTTTGTTCGGTATCTCTATGAACATTTCTGCAGCCTTTTCGGTGACCATCACCTTCAAAACGTCAAAATTAAAGTCATTCCGGTTGCCGTAATTTATGGTTATCCCGCGAACTTGTACACCGTTTTTGTTTGGGCAGGATCGCCATCAACACAAACTCGGTACGCGTAATTCTTGGGCCCACCAGATATAAAGGCGCTAATATAGATTCCCAGACCGTATGCCTGAAGTTCGTCAGTGAGTTCATCCAAAAAGTCTCAGGTCAGCCGACTTCAATCGCCAGGGCGTTCCGTGAATAGAACGCTATCTGTATCATGATACAAAACGTGGTCCCCTGATTTCTTAAGGGTGCTGTATAAGTGCAACCTAGCCATGGCAGTTGTGTAGCATGCCACAGCAACACCCGTGTTGGGGTAGGGTGCAACACGTCATGCGCATCCTTGTATTTGAGGAACATAACCTCATCATTAACATCAATGGCTCTGTCCACGGTGATGTACGGATCCGTTAGGTACTTGTGGATGCCCTGATAGTAGTTGAAAACAGCTACGTGTGGTAAATCAGGTCTTCCAACTGTGAATTCAAAAAGAGTTTAGCCAGTGTGCGGAGACCAGGGTTCTTACAAACAGAATTGAAATCGAGTTTTACCCCTTTCCTTTCCTCATAATTTTGATTATATAAACTAATTTTTCATTTTGTGAGGTTAGCCACTCTGGCCAGCCACTGGCGTCTTGTTTCATTTTCAAAAAAGTATCAATGTACCCGTGAAACAATCCTCCAGAACGTGTCTGACGATCGTAAACAGATACCTCGTACTCCCACACCTCGTGTACGGCTTCAACGGTGTAACCTTGCTCAATGGCTTTCCGGATCTCGCCAATCACTCAGACGCCTGTCAACCAACAATCTCTCTTGTTGTTGTGCTTACATGTGCCTTGGTTTTTTTCCTCCCCACATTTCCTGCACAAGATGAACATTAACTTGTCGTGCATCCATGTAGGCAATACGGGCATGAATGAATCCTGCGGATGCTTCACGGTAACTTTGGCTATGCCTTCTACTTGATCTATAGACGGAAAATTTGGTTCCAAGTGAATTTTGGGGTGACCGATGGAGTATGTTTTATACGTGCAAACGTAAGGATACAATGAACACACATCCAAGTACTTGATCTCTCCACAAGAAAGGTCTGCTTCGTGGAAGAGCTTGATACAATTTTTAAGCCCGCGAAAGAATGTGTCCCTGGGATTGAGGGGCTCCTTGCTGTACACCTTGTGCTGGAGTACAAATTGTTTCAATCCCTTGTCTGTGAGTTTAATTGCATTTAACATACACTCCCACATTTCTACAACCACGTAGTAGGCATTTTTAAATTTTTCCACGCAGGCCATGGTCGCTTCATAGTGCGTCTCCATGGTCTCGTATCGGCTATTTTTTATAGAGGTGCATTCGTCAGGATAACATATAGGGCACGTGTGAAAATAACAACCCCAGAACTGGAAGACGGTGGTGTTATCTCCAGCTTTAACACCACCGTATACACGTCTACCTAATACATATTCCTCATGGCCATTGCCCACATGAAGAATAGAGACATGGCGTTGATGGGCCTCACAGCAGGGCCATTGTACGGCGATATGCGACTATGGGTCTACACACCGGTAGCCACTGTCTGGGAAGTTACCGATGGTACTATCCTTAAGGTGACTTAGGCGGTAAACCAAAATGGCTGCTCCTGCGATCGTACACGCCTCTCTGAAAGGATCCACCTTTGCTTTTTCCATGAGCATGTCCCTAGCTGTAAGAAGGCCTTCCGTACGATCTCTACATCTTTCACGCAATACAGTTCCAACTCATGGTTAAAATCAAATACATAATTTTCTTTGACCAGCGCGTCATACCACTTCTCAAAAAGCTCCTTTCCCTCAAGTGACATCACACTGATGCCGTAGTTCTCCTTTGGTGGTAAGGGACCCCTATACCCCGAGTTTTATTTTTTATCGAAAAACTGGGGGAAATGTCCCTTGGCCAAGGACTCGTCCAAGACGAATGTCTTTGGCATCTTGGACAACGCCATCGGGAAAAATTTCAGTGAGTTAATAAAGTGGAGAGGGCCGTAACGTATGGATATTATTTTCCCACCGCTCATTATGAGCTTTGAAGTCCATTTTTTTACCTGCATCATATATTTTAAAATACAATTTATATCATAGTCCTTGGCATTTAGGACTAGGAGGGTGATTTCCTTAAATTGTGTGGTTTTAATTTGCTCGAGAAATCAGAAAAATTGGGCCATTGTGGCATCACCCTTGAATATGCGAGTCCTATCGCCCCCTCATTTGGTCCAATTTTGGTAATTTCTATCGATATGAAGGCAAGCCTTGTAACACGTTTATGCGACACAGAGGTTGGGTTCATGCAAATACGTGCTGGCCGCACTTTGAAGAATCGTTTCTTTTCTGCATTCAAAATTATAAAACACGAACAAGAAATGGATCGTTTCCAGTGACGGCTTGGACTGGGCCTGGTTCATGTAGCAGAAATGACCAAAAGGACGATGTGTCTCGCATAATCTACAAAAAGTCTCATAACACTTATGTGAATAATTTGACTTTTCCAAACTGAAAAATTGCCCACAGACCTCACAGCCATTTTTGACATCACAGATCGTCATGTGACCTCTGAAAAAACCAGGGCGTTTATGGTTATCAAAACAAGTTTGGTTTGGGAACCAACGCTCATAGTATTTACAGACCACAGATCGACCTCCACTGCAAATCACTTTAGCATAGCACTTTTTTTTACGTGGATTCACATTTGTGCACATTCTTTTTAATGAACGGCACACAATAATCACGGCAAAAGTACCCGCACTTAAATGCGGCTGTCAAGTATGTTATGATATCAAAATGATTTTGCTTATCGTCGTGAAAATTCAAATCTAGGTAGCCCTTAAAGGAATGTTCGGAAGGGGTAGGCCCCTCACATAGGACTTGCCTCCACTGACGTTCCCTGAACATTGTGATTTTGTATTCAGAAAGGTATGTTTGAAATAGTTTTAGTTCAGTGAGCTCACCACCTTTCAAAAGATTCACTCGGGTATGATGACATTGTTCCTCTGTTTGAGTTTTTGAATAGGAAGACCAATTTTGATTTGTTTAAAGGTATTCACGTCCATTCATTCTGGATCTCTTTTACTATCACGTATAGCTTTGGCGACAATCAACCAACGAGCAAGGCAAATTGTGTCACCATTTTGAATCGTAATTATTCCTTTGTTGTTGCGGCTATATGTGCTAGCGGGAGAGATTTTATCACATTTATTATTACCTCTCTCGTGAGGCTATTTAAAGTGGTGTAACTTGACATACAAGGGGGACGAAGTGAGGAATAAAGCATTGCTTTGTAACACTAGTTCAACATTAGAGAGCACAGCCTGAACGTCAAGCTGCTCTGCCCGTCTAAATGACACAAATACAGGTCTTGAAGAGGAGCCTCTTATGTCTAATAGCAGACCTACATGATCATCTGTGCTAACTTGATCCTGGAGACGCGCTAGCAAAGCATTTATTTCCACCTCAAACCAGGTTTGAGCGTCACGATCGCTCTCTGGCATCCCTTATTGTATGATAAATTCACGACTGACATAAGAAACTCTTTAAGTGCTTAATTGCTTGAGACAACCCTCCACCAACCTGATTTACCGGGCCACTAATTTTCAGCTATGATGCTGATGATGGCCCCACCACCACCATATCCGCTTTTCAAGGGGTGTCCGTAATTCCCGTTTTCCTTACTCGCATCACAATTAATAATAATAATAATAATAATAATAATAATAATAGTAATAATAATAATTATTATTATTATTTTGATTTAGAATTAAATAAAACCACTTTTTTTTAGTGAAAATAACAATTTAATTTAGATCTGTTACAATTTCCAATCTAAGGCCCGGGTCACTTTTTTATTTATGTCATAGTTTCTTAAAATGCGTAATAATCTAACTTAAGACTAGGAAATGCACAAAATCCAGTCCACTGGCTAAGCCAACATATCACCGATGATAAATTTTCAGCCATATCGGGAATCGGACCCGGAACCCTTAGTTTAGTAGACAGACAAGCTATTGAGTTAGCTAAGGTGTCGAATGAATATCTTATTAAATTTGATCCATCACATTGCAAATGGGGATAAACAGGAATTTAATAAGTGGCTAAAGCGACTCTAATTATAATTTTCTCTCTTTTTTGTGAAATATTATATCAATATATTATATTTGAATGTTTGCAATGACTAAAATAAAAAAGGATAATAACCTTCTATACCAACTTGAATAAATATACCCAACTACGAATATAAGAGCTAATATTCTTTTTGGCTAAACTTGAAAGGGTCAGCTGACAGAAGGTTTTCTTACGACAGCAATACAACGGTGATTGGGGGAAGGAGAGTATGCAAAGAAGTCTTGTATAATAAATTGTATTTTTCTAAGCTTTTGGCTATAATATTGTTCCTTGTAGATGGTACCTTTTATAAAAATTAAAAAATGTTCTTTAAAAGACAGTTTTAATTGTTAGAGAGTGGAAAACTTGCATATTAATCGATCAATTGCATCGAGTTCTTCACAAACATCCGTCATACCGGTGGTCACGGATCCGGGGACCTGCACGGGAGGCAGTTGATTTGACTTTGCGGTTGGAAGCAGGGCATCAACCGCTTCAATAAGGTGGCCCGGTACAGAGCCACCTCCACCTCGCTGCTTTCCGATGTGGCGCCCGCATACAAACAGGAAAATACACGACGGGTGCTAACTTCTGTGGCCGCCCCCAATTGCTAGTCACAAGAATCGCAGGTGTTTGTAGCTCTGCGTCGAGCCACTGAAGTCCTTCAGGGTCCTCCCCTCGGCCGTCGTTCAGCCTGTTTGGATCTCAGTAATCTGCAATTGAATAAATACATATTGATTACTGTCGAGGAAAAAACCACTCGCCAATCACGCTCAAATCTATAGAAGAACACTAATTATCCATGGAGCAGTTGCTATCCTTTAGGCATATTCCGTCCTCGGTAAATAATCCTAACGGATGAGGATTTGAGGGGCCTGCTGGTTGAATAATAGGTGCCAGTGGTGCGTCTCCTTGACATTCTATCAAAGGAGGAAATACAACTGTGCATCAAAGACGTAATAAGCAAAATAGTTACCACTAAAATATATAAAATTATTTTAAAAATACCTGAATTTATCCAACTATCCAGTGCGTCCAAACTCATTTTGATGTTTATCCAACCCAGTTATGAATTATGATGACCGAATGTAATGATTTCAAGGTCTATTTATATTTGGTTCAAAGGGGTAGGCTGCATGTAAAGATGTAAGCCTCTTATTCGTTAATAATTGTGTTTCTTCTTCGGTGATTGGCCGATTCATGTAAAACAACAGGAGTTTGCAGTTACGCGTCAGTCTTGCTCACGCATCCACTGAGTGTGAATGTGTTCCCCTACCCCCTGGTGGATAAGGGGCACAATATTCCGTGAAGCATGTAAAGGTGTAAGCCTTTAATTGTTCAATAATTTGGTCTCCTCATCGGTGAATGGCTGGATCTTGTAAAACAGCACGGATATACTGCTACGCATAATTCGTCTTCCAGCATCTGCAAAATGTGGATGAGACGTTAACTACCTGTACCAGTGGGCACTCCGGTTTCTAATTGGTCAATAAATTTGTTTCCTCGTCGGTGAAGGGCCGGATCATTTAAAACAACATGGATTTACCGTTACTCGTCAGTTCTGCTCCAACATACACCAAGTGTTGATGAGTAGTTAACTACCTGCACCAGCGGGTTTCCTCACTCATCCGTGCAAATTCAGGTACATTTTATATTAATATCGGATGTTTGCTGATGCAATTGTCCCGCAATTGGGAGCCAATTATAATAATATTGAATGGTTGATGATATAATTGGTATTTATAGCTCCGTGATTGAGCGCCAATTATTATATTACGGTCGCGCGTTGGGTGCCTATTATAATGTTACGGAATGTTTGATGTATAATTGGTATTTATAGCTCCGTGATTGAGCGCCAGTTATTATATTTCGGTATTATTCACAGATAATTGCCCCGCGATTGGGCGACAATTATGATGATATGGAATAATATTAGATATAATTGGTATTTATAGCTCCGTGTTCGAGCGCCAATTATTGTGATATGGAATTTATTTGTAATATAAATACAACTGTTGATGTTGTACACGCTTTATTTAAATAATTATTTCTTCCTTTACTCTTTGTTTGAAATTAAACTATGTATTGTCTGTTATTTTTTTTCACTTTATCGTTGACACACACTTTCTCTATATACGTCTAGTCTTGCTATTTCACCGGCCCTTTCTGTATTTACTCCATCCCTCTCTCTACGTCTACTCTCGCTATTTCAGTGGCACATTCTGTATGTTTATTCCGGCCCTCTCTCTACGTCTACTCTCGCTATTTCAGTGGCACATTCTGTACGTCTACTCCGGCCCTCTCTCTACGTCTACTCTCGCTATTTCAGTGGCACTTTCTGTGTATCTTCATACGCACATATACCTTATATGCGGACGTGCCCCTTGCTTCTTGGACCTCTCGTGACAGTGTCAAGACTAACCAATCAGGTACGTATCTGCGTCAGGTGCATTGAAGGCTAGCTTCCTATTGGATATAGGGAGCTGGTTTCTCTGGCTTGTTTGTTAAATACTGCGGAGTTAAATTTTGAAAATAATAAACAAATTTTAATGGTGAAATCCTTTTAGACTATTCTGCGAAAACGCGTGATTCTCCATGGATGAAGTATTAAAAGGATAATTTACATACGATACTTTAAAGAAAAATACCTTCATCCATGACTTTTTAAATATATGAGAGCAGTCCAAAAATCAATTACGATACAATTTCCTCTAGGGGAGGGGAAGATTGAGGTTTGAATCCTAGTCGGGTGAACTGGGGGTGGTTTTACACTCTCCCTCTACACAAATGTGGGTTCACTTCCCCTAAATTCAATCTTCCCAATTCCTATCCCATTAGCTTAATTAGTATTTAAGCGCTGGGGTTTTTCATTCTCACTTTGCAAAAATGCGGGTGCCCTCGAACTTTCAACACACACTAGCGTAAGGAAGCATTTGCTTGGATGGAGAGTGAGAAGAACGATATTTTGCACAGATGAGCATACGGTATGTATGTCAATCTCCGCCACTGACGGAGGGAGGCCGGAGTTCAAATCCCTACTAGGGTTGGTAGTTCTCCCTTTGTCAAAAGAATAAATACTTTTATTTTGAACAAAGGCTAATTACTTTATAAATACAGTAATGCTTGCATGTTTTCACATTTCACTCCCACGAAAATGCTGGTACACATCTCGCCCAGTCACACACACTACCGTAAATACTTGGGCAGGAAATATTTGCGTGGATGGAGGGTGGGAAGAACGATATCTTGCACCGGTGGGCATGCGGTCTAAATGTCAAACTCAGCCGCTGAAGGAGGGAGGTCGGGGTTCATATCCCTACTAGGGTTGGTAGCTATCCCTTTGTCAACAAAATACATACGTTTATTTTGAACAAACGCTAATTACTAATATATTAATACTCGTAGAGATTTTCCCGCTTTGCTTCCACATGAATGCTCGTACATCCTAATCTCCCTGTCAAATGATTAGCAAACACTAATTACTCTCGTGCCTGCCTCTTTAGATCGTTGCTATAAAACATTTTCATCTCAATTCATTCAGACAAGACACCCCCGGCAAAGATATTGGGGTTCTAATCCAGACCGGGTGGTAAACCCCAGGCATAGATACCAGGGTTCAAATCCAGACCGGGTGATGTTGCGAAAAAACATTTTAAATTTCAATTCAACCTTCCCAATTCATATCCCGCTAGCGTAATTAGTACTTAAGCTTCACACTATGTGGAAGCACTTAACCTTGCATAACCTGCACCATTAGGCACGCCGTCTAAATATAAGGCTCATCTATCAATTTCTTGAGGTCGTAGCGGGAATAGTGGCCTTGGTACTAAATAGCTCAGAGAAATATCAAAGTCCAGTTGGAGTGGACACGGTGTCTAAATGTCGGGCTCATTACACATATGGGCTCACTTTCCCAAAATTCAAACTTCCCATGTTTTTCCAGAGGTCATAAACACTGATTAACAAGGGGAACGTTCCCAAGTTGTGTTGCAAAATTAAAATTACCCCTAAGTCAGCATTATGAAGCTACATCTGATGAGCTTACGACACCAACTGTTTCTCCAGAAGTCATAAAACACTGACTAACAAAGTGAACGTTACCAAGTTGTGATTCAAAATTTCTGTGACTTGAAATAAATATGATTGGTCACGGATGGGTCGATGAAATCCACTAACAGATGCCATTGTGTTGGTGGGTTCAATCCCCCCGAACGCACCCGAGATTAGAAGCATGTTACTTAAGACACCTTCAACCCCAGGCATCGCTAGTGCAATAGGGGTAGTAGGGGAGGCCAAAGGGAAAGTCAGTGTTCACTCCAGTATTTAACTCTTTATTATGTGTGACGGAACAGACAGAGGAGGATGTAAAGGGGAGGCCCTTGCGCTCGTTCCCAAACTCGATCGTCATGGGACGCGTGCTTGACACCTGAGACTGCACACTCCCCACCAATAAATAAAAAACTCCCGCACAAAATTATCCCCCTAGGGACACACATAAAATCAAATGGTACATACATTAAAACATGAAATAGGGCAAAAAATCAAATGGGACAGGAATTAACAAGTTTGAGCAAGAATTAAACCACTACAAGCCACCCCAAAGACCCCCAAACCTGCCTACCCCTTAAATAAAACCCCCGGATAATAAATCACGATAAAAACTATTAAAAAATAATAATAATATACGCTAAAACCTGAGATAAAGAAGCTGTACTGGGTGGCCATTCCCACTACTGATGAGAAATGTAATTTGGAGAGATAATTCTAATTTTTCTTATGTAGATGTATCTACCCATTTACAGGAGAAATTAGACAATTATGTAATTTCTAGTGGTTCAACAGTAGATTTTGATAAACTAGTTAATCAAGCCAAGGGAAATAAATGGTACGGCGCACCGCACAGACTTTCTCTCTCTTTCTATAAACTCGTAAGATTTCTGAACGGAATAAT
>CABFWB010010182.1:0-10125 GCA_902151455.1 Timema bartmani | reverse complement strand
AAATCAAGGCAAGGTATAAATATAATTGTTTACTTAGAACACTTTTGCACTAAATGTTTAGTTTGGCAGCCAGCCACTCCAGCGCTGTAAATCGTGTTCTAGCTGATCTACAGAGAGTGTACATTGTATCCCTCCCCTATCTATGGACTCGTTGATCGTTTTAGAGTAATAGAAAAGGGTTATTTTACATTGTGTTCGTTAATCTAAATTTAATTTCTTAAACATATTTGATTTATTTATGAAATGCATTCTATTTTCTTCTTAAATCTTTTATATTATATGTGTATAGTTAAGAAATTTATATTTACTCGCTCTTTGTTGTTTTAGAAAACATCAGTATCCGCGCACTCTTTTACAACACTCATGATATTTGTGTGGGATAAAAACTTCGCCCATATTTTCATTACCAAAAGTTTATTTATTTTTACTCTAAATACATTACCTTTTCAAGATAAGGGCAAAAAATAGTATAAATACAAAATAAGTTGAATTTGTAAGTGAAATAGTATTTAAGTAATTTAACTTGCCATTTAATTTAAACTAATTAATCCCAAATCAGAAACAAAATTTATAGTTAATTTGTTTCCCGAGCAGCCTGTTCTCTTGAATATTGATATATTATGTTCTCGATGTAAGCCTATATATTCATATTTTTGTAATCATTGATCAAATTTTGTCATCCACTGTCTATGATCGACACTTTAGTCTAAAGAGTTTTGCATATTTCTTGCCCAGCCTTTGGTTTCTGGCAGACGAGTAACACAGGTTCTGAGATCGTGTTCTTGATTCATTGGATACAATGGGAGTCTCTTCATTTAGTTGCATCGTCTTTACCAATATATATATAAAAACATCCTCGCCATCAAATTCTAATTCCATATCATGATCACTTTTATGAACTTGATCTACTTCTGTCCCCTCAAGGTCGCTCTATTTCAGAGTTAATTTCTGTAATTATCTTCACTTGTCAAACAAAGCCATTGTTGCCAAACCTTTGGGTATGTAGGCCTTTGTAGTTTCATAGTTTTTAAAAACAATTTCACAAGCACAGCTCAAATCAATTGCAATTACTCACATGGAAGATGCGTACGCCTCAGAACTTGACTCTAAAATAACAGCTCATGTTGAGGAAGCTTGTTTCCTTCTAGACATTTCTTAGAAAGATAATGTGAATACCAGACTAATATTAGTTTCTAGGCTTTCTCTGAAAGGTCCCGGGAAAAATATGACCGGTAGCTATGCATACTTTTGTCCGAATGCGAACTTACTGGAGTGTTAAAAGCTTACCAATAGTTATAGCTTTTGAACTAGCATATAGGGGAAACTAGTGCAACTCAGCCAAATTTTAAGATTTATTTTCAATTTAGTTTTTTTGTAATTATTTTATATCAAATTAATGCTTCATAGAAAATAAATTGCAAAACTCCATTTTAATATCAAAATCGGTTATAAAATGTAATTGCAATTTGGTTTATGTATCCCTATGCATGCGATACTTCGGTCCGAATTGAATGTCATTGAATCAATCACTTATTAACCCATCTTTAATTGATATATTAAAACAATTAAATACATATACCAGTATCAAAATTCTATAATGACCATAACATTCAAAGAATTTATCTCATAGTCTGCCCTGACGCTACTTCTTTGTTGATCAGTCATGAACACTTTTTAAACACCGAAAAGCATTCCAGCAACCAAGACCGAATTCCAGTAAATAGATGTTAACTCTTGTCTAGTAATACATTTTTGTTTCTAAATATTTAAGGTGGCTCAAATATATTGTTTTTGCTACAGACGTAAGTTCACACTGAGCTTACATCACACATTTAGAATGAATCTGAATTGAATGGCTACATGCTTCCAATCCAGATATAATGGTTTCATGGTAGGGCAGCTGATTGGCCCATCCAAAGAACGTGGGTCACATTGCTTTTGTTGATCTGGGCCATCATGTTTGTCCCTCTACTGCTATAGTAGATTTTTCCAAAGTCTTATCATTGAGCCAAACACTGCAACATGTAGGAGTGAGATGTAATCAATGTTCAGAACTACTGGTAGTACAGTATTGGTAGCTAAAAGAAAGGTTGGTGATGAACCAATTTACCAGTGGCAATGGAAGGTGGGACAAACACAGGTACACCAGCAACAGGGCCAGCCAGCTACGCCTCCCGGGCTTACAGGAGGGACATTCCGTGGTGGTTGGAGGAGACTGGGTGCTGGGCTCGACCCTTCGCCAGAGCAGCTGGTTCCATTTGATGAAGTCGAAACCTTCGGAACACAAACAGCGCCCCACATTCCAGCAAGAATGGGGACAGATGGGATCTGGGATGGTATAGTCTTTAAACTTGATGAAGTGGTTTGTATTTTTTGAGGGGAGGTGGTTCTGTAGCACTTGAGAGGCTCCAGCCGGAAGAGGGTAGGTCTGGGAAAATAGGGGGTTGCGTTCTCTTCTTTCAAGGACTTCGTGGAGGGGTGGCTCGAAACTACTCTCTGAGCTGGAGGTTAATAAGTGCCGGATTCGGCCCCCACGGCTTTAGGCCTTTTATGTATTTCTTTAACCATGGTATCGTGAACCGAGGTGAGATTGATCATTTTTAGAATGTTTTGTTGTGTAACTTTTTAATACTTTGATATTTTGCTATGTAATGTTGCTCAACTATTAAATGATGTTGAAACAATCTAAAAATTAATTTTTTGACATTTTTCACATTGTTTAGAAGAAAAAAAGTGATCAATCTAACATTGAAGTTGGGGTGAGATTGGCCATGGTTGTTTTATTCCATAATCTTATTCATATTGCCATAGGAAGTGAACATTCTCACCCCGGCAGAAATAGCCCAAGTAGTTTTTTTATATAAATTTTTGAAGCAAACTGGGTGAGAATGAGCATAAAAACTGATTAAAGAATCTGTGCAGTGCTTTGTCTTTAATTAATGCAAATGATGAAATATGTTAGTACCAATTTTTGAAATATAAACAGTATTAGTTATAAATTTAAACTTGTCTTAAACACTCTTTAACATCAATGTTAGCATTGAAATGGTAGGTAATTCTTTGATCTGACATTTCTAATTTTGGACTTGGTAGAACCAGTAAGATGTTCTTTAAATAAACAACGGACACATCCTCTTTAACCACTTTAAACGATTTCTTTGAATCGCATGATTTCATACCCATTATTTTAATTTCTGTGTCGGCAATAACATCTTGAACCACAAACACACAATGAAATTCAGTTTTATTTCTGGACCCAGATAAAAATGTGGCCAGAACAAATGACCCTTGTTTGACATTTTCTACAATCGGGTTTTCATAATGAAGTGGATCATCTTCCATTTCAGTAGCAATGTCGTCACCATCATTTGAGCCGCTAATATCCATGCCTGTCTCTTCATCTGAGCTACATTGAGGTCTGGGTGCCGTCACACTTTGACTGGAGGTTCGATTGGCGACAGCTTCCTTCTTCGTTGGGTTTGTTTTGTGCTTTCCCCAAACCATTGGTTTTTTTTAAACTGTCAAATAGCAGGCCACATCACCTTCAATATTAATTTTTTCTTCTTGTAATTTTGACTGTACCCTTTCAGGATTTATAGGAATTATTCCACATTATTCAAATCCTGAAATTAGGTTTCGCTTTATCCCACTTTTTTCGCCATTCTTATTTTTTGGCAGTACTTTGTCAATTGTTTGTAGTGTTTCACCAAGAAGATCTGGAAACTCATTTTTCAGAATGTCGTGGTTTTTGGGGTGAGTTTTTTTCCATAATGTAAGTGATTTTCTCCAAGCCTCCTTAAAGAGCCTGAAAAACGCCACATCTAAGGGTTGGTAAACTTGCGTAGGGATGCATAGGGCTGGGGGGAAGGCAGATGAAGGCTATGTTGTTGTCTTCACACTGTCTTAGCACTTCTGATTGAAATGTGAAGCTAAATTATCACCCAATAGTACAATCTTTCCTTCCAGACGTTTTGCAGTTTTGCATGAGGAAGAAAAACATTTGGAAACCATTCGTTAAAAGTGGGCATGTCTATCCACCCATGTGATGTTCTATTAAACTGTGAGCCATATACACAACATGGTGAACCTTGTGGACCATTCTCTGTCCACGTGTTCCAGAGGTTTTCAGATTTATAAATTACGTGTGGAGGAAGAATAACACTAGATCAAGAGCCACACATTATTATTGAAGTTGAGGATTTGGGGTGATTACAAATCTTTTCAGGATATTTGGCACCACATCTGTAAATGCATAGCTTTCGCCCAGGGTTATCGCTTGCCTTTGACTCGTCATAATTAAAAATATTTCCTGGTGGGACAGTAACAATACTTCACTCCAAATTTTGAAAAATATTTTGCTTTGACTTCTGTTGACACACTAGCCCGAGACATGCTAATGTTCATAGCATCTTTGTGGCGACTTAGTAGGCTTCCCACCCAATCTTCCCCTGGAAGGTTTTGTTTTTAGTTCTTACAGTAACTAGTCTATTATGGTAATGTTTTAGAGTTTAAATAATTTAAAGAAAGCGATACTGAAAAAACCATATTATATTAGGCCTACTTGCAAAGTGGTCCAGACGTAAATGCTGGTACAACTCTGCCTTTGGTTACTCCTTCCCTTTGAGCATTGCTTCTTTACGTTGGTTTGCTTTTCAAAGCCAAGGTTGGTTTTTTATCTTTCAACCTCTTTCTCTATCATCAATACAATAACTTTTATAAAAATAACTCTAATTAAGTCGCTTTAGTAACACATCACTTTTGTTTTCAAACCTCTTTAAAACACACTATGCAATAAACAACAGCCAGCCTCATTAAAACACTGCTATGCAGTATACAACCGGTGATATTTTTTGCGCAGCTGTGTAAGCATCACAAGCAATACAAAGAGTAAGGGCCTAAGTCACTCACTGATATCACAAAGAGTAGGGGCCTCAGTCACGGACTAAGGCCCTTTCAATAGGGAATTCAAATTTTAAGGGGCCTATATCTTAATTGCTATGCATTGGACTAAGTTCCTTCCAATGTAGTTTGATGCATTTAACCATTACATATATTTTCCCGGTCTTAACTCAATTTCACGACTTAGGCCCTTTCTCTTTGCACTGATTCATATCTTCACCATTAAATATTACTCACAGTAAACACAGATACTTGTGGAATTGACCAATGCACAGACTATCTCATCTTGGTAGTTGCATGTATATTTTTTCAGCAAAATATACTTGAACTACAACATTTTCCCTTGAAGAACTATCCATTGACTTATTAGAGCACTTCTTTATTGAAGGTATGCATAGTAAATTGTGGCAGTTGAGCTTTCAGATCCTCAACAGCATCAACTATAGTTTCCTCAACTATAATATTTTCATATTGTTTGATGACAATTTTCCATTTTCAGTATTGTACTATATGGTTTTTAGGCAAACATAGTTGAAAACCTGGTTTTACAGATCAAACACCCATCACCTATACTCTGAGAATCATATGGATTGCAAACTAGCTTGTGTACATTCTTTACTTGACGTTACATAGCATGAGCATATGCTTAGAAATTACTGCTTGCAAATTTTAAAAGTTTTCATAATATCGGCACGCACACACATACACACACAGTGTGTGTGACCCAACTGGAGCATATCTACTTATGAACATTTTTACAGTATCTCTTTTTGATGAAAATGATTTGCTGCGTGTATCACCACCTCTCCTTTCTTTGGGAATCTGGCCTGTTTCCATATGTTTTTTAACCCTTTCCCGGCCCTATTATAAGAGCCCAATTCCCTGATAACATGAAAATTTGCACATGAGTCTATGCTATAAGCAATAACTCGGGGATGTAATTAAGATATTACGTTTAATTTTCTAGAAACAACTTATTATATTAGGGATCACAATGACATAACTAGGAACTACATATTATAGTCCAAACAAATTATTTATTTAATATTTACAATTAGGTTTCAACTCCAACTCCATTTTCCTGGTGGTATTCAAAAAAACAATCAATTCTGCAAAGGGGCAAGTCATGCAACTACGAATTACATGGCATTCAATGTTTGAGTTGTGCCAGTAATCAGATGTTTCTGGCAAATCAAATACACCCATAAAAACCAATACTCCTACTTAAGCCATCATTTCTTCCTCAGTAGTTTCATACCACTCTTGATCCACTTTACCTATTTTTTGTTGCCTAAACTTGGAATATTTATTTGTATTATCGGCAAAGTGCTGAAAAATGTTATTACCTAACACTAGTTTAATATAACATAGTTCATTGGAACGTACAGGTAAGTCATGCACAGGATCAGTATTGCCCACATATTAATTTGGAACATCAAATTGTAACCTGTCAGTAATTTCTACAAAGGTGGTTGAAAACGCCTTAAAGCAGCAGCACAATCACTACCCCCATTTAAATTGTTTTCCAGATCACAGTCATTTATATAAAATAATTCAGGATCTTCATTATCATTATTACACTCAATAACAATATCGTTATCGTCAGAACTATCAGATTCACTGCCAGATATGTCATTATTGCGCTCTAAAACAATCATATTATATTCTAAAGCAAAACTAACAACTCTAAGAAAATAATAAATTTAATATGAGATAGACCTCTATATTCAAAAATAACAACTAAATATAAAATAATTAGCAAATAGCCCAACAGATGGCTTAAAGAGTGCCGAAATACGGCGAGCGATTTTGAGCGTTTAGGCCGGGAATGACAAATTAATGGCGAGCGCTTTAAAGCGATTGGGCCGGGAAAGGGTTAACTACATGCAAACACAACTTTTAGATATACCTACTCTTGATAGAAATGATAGCTGGCATACCTGGATTACAGATGTGTCTTTCATTTGATCTTTAATTTTTGAACACACTCTTTTCGGAATTTCACTTGGGCAGTACTTTAAAATCAAGTCCAGCTGATTTTGTTGCTTTCACTGTAGAACGCCTGGTGAAATCTTGGCACGTCTTGCATATTTAATTTGTCACATTGATATATCTTACCATTTTTATGATTACATGGCAGTGGTAATCTTGACAAGCTTCCTGAAGAGTGTCTGCAACATAAAAAAAAGAAGCTGTTTTGTTAGGTTTGATGATCAGAATGTGTCATGAAAATGAAATAAGATAACCTTAAAAGGGATGCTAAAACTTTTGCATCAACTAACCTTTTTTTCTTCTGTCTGGTCTTTTTCAAGTTTTCCTAGCTCTCTCATTACTCTGTGTTGTCTATACTTCGACAACATTATCAAAAAGATCATGTTGTCTATACTTTGACAACATTATCAAAAAGATCAGGTCTATTTATTTTATCCATATTTTAAATAAAATATGTACATTACCTTTTACTTGAGTAAAACTATAAATCTTAAACAGCTGATATCAATATTAAAAAGGTTTTGACAACTAAATAAATAAAGTTAATAACCAAAATAAATGACTGTTTCTGTGTCAATAAGATAAGAATATTAACATTTTTCTTTGTGGATAAGTCCAGTTTTGGAAACATACTTAGTAAATACATAGCACAAAAAAGAAATGGATTAGGCAAGTTTTTATTCTAAAATCCAGACATGGTTAAGAACTGTTTTGGACTGTACACAAGGCAGAATTAAACAAGTTCTGCCCAACACTGTTATTTTGGATGAAGTTTTCAAAGAGATCAGAGATTATTTGGAACAACATCTTCTCGGCAGGATGGAAGTAGATTTCAATGGCATGCTTAACCCTATATAGGGCAAGACTTTATTTTTTACCAAAAAATTATCTAATAACATTTTACTGTTTTGTATATTAACTAATCACAGTTTTTGATGATTTTTGATTTTTAATGTTATGAGTGCCGCTGATAAAGGGTGGTAAATATATTTACCACCAACCAATTACATCACAAGCAAACCTAGTATTGGATTCTGGTAAATATATTTACCACATCTGCAATAATATTATTTATTATTTTTATTCCAATTTATTTATTTTGCACAAACTAATTAAAATTTTTAAAAGAAACCAAACGTATTATTTCTCGTTATTACAGCTATTTTTATAAATAATAAAATTTTAAAAATTAAGCATGATTTATAAAATAATATACAATCTTCAGGTGCACCCCTAAAGTGTTCAATGCAACCTCAAATCTTAATATTTTAACTACTTGCATGGAAAGGTTCAAAGCAAGATAAACACAGGGATACTTTACAGGTTGTGCATAAAACATTTGACCTTTTTTTATGTTTCCTGGTACTACAAAACGCACATCTTCGCCAATTTCCTTTCTTTGGTAAGTGTTCACCTACATTCACAAGTCGCACAGTATTTTCAACTGTGGGTCTTCCACATGAACTACCTCGTTTTCTTCCTCCTTCAATGGGCATTGGAAGTGATGTTGTAGGACCTAACAGATCGAAATATCAAATGAGACAATGGTTTTTCTTTACTATCTTTCTGGATCAAAGTAGTTTTGTAGAGAATATAACTGTTTACTATTGCTGCATCAGTCAAATAATAACATATTTTCAGCCACCATCTTCTTGACTTCCAAGCAATGCTGTAGTTGGCATGGAGTTGAGCAAAATGATCAACACCACCCATATACATATTGTATTTAGCAAGCGACACGGGACATTGGATTGGAACTCTGACCCCTTCTTTGTTTCGTCTTAACACTACTGTTTTCTTATCTCCTTGATGCATATTGCTGGCTACACAAACTGATTTTTTGCCACGATATTTCCACTTGCAAACACTAATGTCACCAGATCTTGTAAAATCCGATTCCCCTAATTTTAGTACTTTGTCTGATTTTAGAAATGATTTTGGGAAAAACTTTATTGCTGTTCTTATTGTTCCACAACAGAAGATTAGCTTATGAAATTTTTTTTAAGCATTGGCAAGTTTGTGAAGAAGCTATAAAAGAAAATATAGTAACCAAGACCTTCCAGACTTTTGGCAAGGCTAAGGACAAATCATTCTCCTAAACCAATTCTCTATTTACCCTCATAGACTTCAAAAGCTATAATGTAGCCTGTAACAGCGCATGCTGCCGCCCAAACCCCTCTTTATTCGTTTCAATGGCATAAATTGTTTTAGTGATGAGCGGCCCTTGAATTTTATCATACTTTCATCAACAGAAATATATTTGGATGGATTTAAAGCAGCTTGAAACAATTCAGACAAATGGCCTATCATAGGCCTAACCTTATAAAGTTTATCAAAATTGTTGTCACCTTTTTGTGGAATTATTGAGTTGACATTTAGATGTAGAAATCGCAGGATTGACAAAAATCTTTTCAATGACATAACTGATGCAACCCTTGGAACATGAAAGTTGGCATCATTTGACCAATAAATTCGCAGGCTGGGAAGTGTGTGAAAGCCTATTATTACTACTAATAGGCCCAAAAACGCTTTTAGCTCTTCAACAGTCAAGTTCAAAGATTTTCCTTTTTGATCAGCATACAAATTGCTTTAAATAACCATATGTTCTAATAAAAATGCATTGAAGAACACACAAAATATATTTAGTGGACTTAAAATATTTATTTCCATATTTAGTCCAGTTGGTTTACAGATGGTTTACAGAAGTTTTTTTAAATTTTAATGCTGTTGGTTCACCTAATTTATTCCATTGAAATTGTGGACTATTTTGTTCATTTTGAGTCTGTTATTCATCAACATTGCTGTCTCCTTAACTTGATATAGAATGGTCGGCAGGGTCCTGATCCTCAGCAAAAAATACCTCTTCATCCAAAATGGTGGCCGAGGTAAATGAAGATGTGTCATGCGGAATAAAATCTTCAGCGTCTGACTCACCTCCAATATCCGAATCTACAGCTTGTTCATCTATTAAAGCAGTGAGTGCTTCGAATATTTGCTCATAATTAAGGTTCTCCATTTTCTTAATAAAACAAAATGAAAATATTGATTAAAAACACACTTTTATGTAATTTTAAAATATTTTTAAATCATTCCGACCCCCTGCGGGACGGGGCTTAGCATAGAGTCCCGCAGTAACCCCTGCTTGTCGTAAGAGTGTAGCGTTAGCTACAAGTGAAGATATACTAAACACCCAAAACATCAACTTACCCCTTCTAACCGATGCTATGAGCGCGG
>CABFWB010010180.1:0-10136 GCA_902151455.1 Timema bartmani | reverse complement strand
ACGCCGTTTTCGCTCTAAAGGCATTAGATATAGGCAGTTTTCGGTATGAAGGGCTGGAATGATAGGGCCTGTATACTACTCACTAGTTCGGGCTTTACGCTTAAGTTATATACTAATTACGGTAATGTGTTAGAGATTAAAAAGGTTTAATTTATAGGAATTACAACCTCATTCTCATGAAAGGAGTGTTTGTAAAACTACCGTCAGTGCACCCGACCGGAATCGAACCTCGATCTTACTATCTTCAGTAGTCTAGCGTAGCACAAGAGTAGCGCGTTAGGCCACGTGGCAACCAAAGCAGGTAACCGTGTAAATTACCCGCTTCGGTGTCCGCATAGTCTAACACGCTACTCTCGCAGTAGACTAGACTGTCGATAAAGGGGAGATAGAGGTTCTAATCTCGATAGGGTGTACTGAGTTTTTTTTACAAAATGGTTTTCCACTCTCCCTGCATGCAAATGTGGATACACTTTATATAATTATAATTTTCCTCATTCCTAAAACCACCAGCGTAATTAGTACATAAGCATATGACCCGAATGGGTAGTAAGACACAGTGCTATAAAAAACTGTGTCTATTTTTGTATGTTTACGATTTTTCAAAATAAATAGGTAGTCTAGTAATTGATTCACATAAAATAACTTAAATATTGATAAAGTTTGGAAACACAATATTTTCATACAGTTTGTTGGATATTAAAATAATGTATGTGAGATATGTGCTATCAAAAGTAACAATAGCCACATTTATATTAATATATTACTACCAGTAAACCCTTGCGAAACTTCGCACATTCATGCACCTTCCCCTCCCCGCCTACAAAAAGAAAAATTATTTTTGTCTTTTGTTGGGTTATTGAAATTAAATACTCAGCAAAGTGTATACAAAAAATTAGCAAAGAGAGTTTATTTTCGGTAATTGATACAAAAATATTGTTAGATTTTTCTTTTAACTTAAATTTTAAACAAACAATATGTTTTAACGTAAACCGAGTATGCAATGTCAGAAGCTGGTAAAAAAAATCCTATCCACTGATACCTTATTCATCGCTGTAGGCTTTGTATTAGCTGAGAAAAAAGGATGTTGGCAACAGAAATAATATATAGGATAGGATAGAAGTAATGTTAAAACACTGGAATATATTTATCATATCTTAAGTAAGGACTAGTAAGCCTACTTATATGAAATATGTATCTTCATTCATATCCAGTACGTTATCTACATCTACTATCTATCTTCATTAGTATAGGCCTATTTAAGCTGTCTAATAGTGAAATAAATATCTATATGTTCAATCATATCGATGAGCTATCTAATAATAGTGGGTCAAATATGTGTCATCATTCAAATCAGTAGCTTTCAAATATGATCACACCTAGCAATGTGTACTGACTATAACACACATGTATAACACACCTGTATAACACACCTAACAATATGTACTGACTATAACACATCTAACCATATGTACTGACTATAACACACATGTATAACACACCTAACAATATGTACTGACTATAGCACACATTTATAACACATCTAACAATATGTATTGACTATAACACACGTTGTATAACACACCTAACAATATGTACTGACTATAACACACATGTATAACACATCTAACCATATGTACTGACTATAACACACCTAACAATATGTACTGACTATAACACACATGTATAACACATCTAGCAATATGTACTGACTATAACACACATGTATACATGTCACACCTAGCAATATATACCGACTATAACACACATGTATAACACACCTAACAATATGTACTGACTATAATACATGTATAACACACCTAACAATATGTACTGACTATAACACACATGTATACATGTCACACCTAGCAATATATACCGACTATAAAACACATGTATAACACACCTAACAATATGTACTGACTATAACACACATGTATAACACATCTAACCATATGTACTGACTATAACACACATGTATAACACACCTAACAATATATACTGACTATAACACACAAGTATCACACACCTAGCAGAATGTAGACCTACTGACTATAGCACGCAAGTATCACACACCTAGCAGTATGTACTGACAATAACATAAGTATCACACACCTAGCAGTAGGCCTATGTATTGACTATAGCACACAAGTATCACACACCTAGCAGTATGTACTGACTATAGCACGCAAGTATCACACACCTAGCAGTATGTACTGACTATATAACATATATATATATATATATAGTAGATTGTAGACTAGCTAAACGTGACACCAACATAAACAGAGTCGGTCTAATAAGACAAGTTTCACTAAGTTACCTTGTTGAATACTATTAGTAGTTTGGGCTGGGGGTTCGGGGAGGGGATACCCAACATGGCGGACTATCAGAGTCTATGAGATGGCTGAGGGGAAGGGGGGTAAGTGGTGAGGAAGGCATAAACAGCTAATAGCGGCAAACAGGGAAAATTACACGGCAAGGGTATAAGGCGAGGGTAGTAAAGAAGGCTCTTTTCGAGGAACAATCGAGTAAGTTGGATTGAGGTTTCAACAGAAGGAACGGAGCCGGTTTAATATGAGATGAAAGGAAGGACAGAAAAAATAAAAATAAAATTACTTCAGTAAAAATATAGAGTGTAGTTTTCTTCACATGATAATATTAACAGTTGTTTAATATCTGTCATGAGCATAGTGAGATTAGATGTTAAACTTTTTAAATGAAGAGAAAAAGTTGTCATTAAATTTCAGGACACCATGACAGATATTAAACAACGTTTTTTTTATTTAGTACCGCGTCTTACTACCCAGTCGGATTATACGCTTATATGCTAATTACAATGGTGGTTTTTGGGATTAGGAAGGTTATATTTAAGGAAGTGTACCCGCATATGCGTGTAAAACCATTTTAGAAAAACTCTCAGTACACCCGACCGAGATTCGAACCTCGATATCTCCGTCATCGGCAGTATAGCCTACTACAAGAGAAGCGGGTTCAATAACTGTTGATATCACCATTTGAAGAAAATTAACTCTATGTGTTTACTGAAGGAATATTTGATTTATTTTGATTAAAAAAGTTTTTATATAAAAATTGTAAAACACCAAACTTTTTTCGCGTTCCCTGCACTCCCACCTTAACAATGTAAATAATTCTAAATAATTTTTGAATATTCTAACCCAACCCTTAAACGCAAAAGTATTAAGTTTTGTGTAATATTTAATTATGTTTTTAACTCATATAATAGGCTAATTAAATTCCTACATTAGTAAAATGTATAACAAAATTACTATATACTGTATTTAAAATAATAACTTATAAATAAACAAACTATTGTGGTAGAAAAAATATGATTATATAATTTTTGTTTTTATTAAATATGAATAAACGAATTTTATTTAATTTATATATTTTGGTATAGTATTGGGCGCCAACTACTAGGTCCTTTTATTTTCTGAGGTAGTTAGATTTTTTTACTAAATAAATTCATCCACAGAAACTGCTCAGCGGTAAGACGAGAAAACCCATTCTCTCAAGAACCCTCGACTCTGCATATTTTCCTGGAGCAGATTATTATTCTTGACATTGACATCCAACCTACTGAAATTATCTATAAATAGAATGTAATGTTCAAAATACAATGTACATTAATATTATAAATAAATTACACAATGAAATTTATAGTGTGTTTGTAATTATTGTTGAAGAGAAAAAAACCTTTAAATTAACCCTATCTAATAAGGCATGCCTCCTATGTTATAAAATTAATAAAAGTGTTGTTGGGGCAGTACTTAAAAAAATGTAAGATTCTCACTTGAATTGTGATGACAAAATAATAGTTATCAATTATGATACATAAATAGTCTTTTGGATGAAATAACACCAGGTTTGGAATATTTATATAGTATGTTAAAATTAGTTCTTCAAAACTGTAATTTAAACTCCTAGAAACAGGATGATGATGGATGATGAATTTGGTATCACCTAATAATATAGACTGATGATCTCTGGTAGAAATTCTATTTTTTTTCTGTTCTTTTTTCGTGGTTTATATTTTATAATATCTTCATGAAAACTCACGTTTCTCCTTCCTTGAAGGTCAACCCTTACTTTTGACACAGGTTTTATTGCCGAAAGTGATAATTCGCTTTGAAAAATTGGGTTCTTACTTATCCTTTTTACAATTTTTTCGAGTAAAAAAAACCCAACATTAACAATCTACAAACATGTTCTTTCTTTTTTTTAAATAATTTCCGGCCTAGTAGAAAACTAGTTCCCGAGATTTATAACAACAACAAAAAACTTAACTCTTTAGACAGTGAAAGTATTATTATAAAAATAACTTAATATTATAATTTGACAAATAAACATAAATCATATTTAAAATTAATTTAAATCTCGCACCAAAATCCAAACGAGAATAATAATCTCTTCCGCTAGGGGCAATTAGTTCTTCAAATGACAGCCAGATGTTATAAGCGTCCAAGAATATAAAATAAATTAAGATCATAACAGTTCAGAGATAAACCACTCTCTAAAGCAAATAGCGTTAAAATCACCTAAAACACAAAATAACAAACATGGCGGGTTGGCAGTTTATGAATCAAAATAAAGAAAGAAAATTTAATATAGTGAAATAAAGGTAAGTAGATTATATATGTATAATATATATTTTAATTGTAAATAAATAATTAATATTCGAACTTTTAGGAGTTGTGATTGAAATTTAAAAAAAAACACAGTAAAGTTGTAAACGTAATTACGTCTTTGAAAGACTGAGTCAACCGACTATTAAATTTATATAATGGGTAATTCTTTTAGTAAAAATAACATCACATTATGTCTAAGAGTAAATTTGGCCTCAGATATATTCAAAATACTATTTATTCATATAAAAATTATTTAATTTTGCTAAAAAATATTGCCCCTGCTATTCTTCTTTAATAGACCGTGAAAACCAAGAACACACGCTGAATTATCTAATATTTTAAATAATATTAGCTATAAATCACTGATGGGCTTCAAAAATTTTAGCAACCGATTGATTCTCTTTCATAGTGAAAAATAAGAACAACGAATAGTTTATTGAAGTTATTCATTACCTTCCTTAAAATAATTCGAAATTGCTCATTTATTTATTATCATCATATACTTCCAGTCCATAGAAATACATGATCGAAATGAAAATATAATGGAAGACAGTTAATCTTAAAGACCAAACAGAAATTCGCAGCTCTATGATCATGTATCTCTATTAAAAGACGAATCCATGACAAGTTTATGTATCTCCCATCAAATCAACGGCCGAGGGCTGGCCCATGGATAAGAGGATAATATAAAAGCACCACTCTACTGTTTGCAATTAGAACCATAACGTAATAATGTGAGTGCTTGCGGTGTTAGCGCACAGAACTAAGAGAATCGATAAAAATCCTTAGGCTATATGTCCCTAGTGGCTCGATAGTAATGATGAGTATCGATTACTGAGTCGGTAAGGCCAAGGTCGATATTGAACTTCCTCCTCGAATTTTGCTAATGTAGCACATTACTATGAAATAAAATCCATTACAGCAACGTGAATAGTAGCCTATTGGAGAATAAAATTAAAGACCGGTTCGGTGTACTTGAGGAATTCTAGGAACAGGTTCGTCTGAACCGGCTGAATTCAACCACTGCTTTAAGTCTCTCTTACTTCACAAACCTGCATACGTCACTGAATGTTATAGAATAGAGATAATAATATATGTATAGTTTATAATAAAGTTATTTTGAGGTTTCTCTAGAACTTGAGAGGCGCTGGGTTACTAACTGCGAGGACCTACTGATTAAATTTGACTCTAAACAACTCTTATCCAGTCTAATTTATTTTAAATCGAAATTCGCGATTGGTATTCAAATATAGCGTCCCTTTAACAATTCAAATGTTTATACATTAAACTATAGATATTCTAGAAGCCCTCAGGGTTGACAAACTTATAACGAATTTAGCACACTTATTAATACTGGTTCTATATACTTACTTACAAAAAATAAACCGGGATAATCCTGGAATTGTATGTTTTTATAAAGTTACATTATTTTTAAAATCACCAGTTAAAAGATTTAACAGTTTAGTTTATTGGTTTACTTGATAATTTATATATACACGAGTATATATTCCAAAAAATTATTGTCTTTATTGTTATTATAAACTGAAAAAAAAGGAGCATAGCTCACACTTGCTTTCATCCCACCTTAAACAACCTACGTAAGTGATTAATTTTGTGTATGGGCTCTATCAGTTTATCCTGACTTTAAATTAATATGTTTAAATTTAACCGTGTTGCCTTAGGTTAAGTAATTTATTTTAAAAAAATCGCACCTCTCTCACGCCTAAAAGGTTAACATGTAAAATTAAATAAACGTGCACATCAGCTTATCTCGATCCAAGTCCTCGGACAGAAATATTCTATTGTCAACGAACGTCTTGTTTTATACCCTTCTTTCACTCAAATTCCGTGATTCCGAGCCCCGAGGCATTAAAAGGTGGGATATAAAATGGAGATGAGTGGAAAATACGATTGAAGACTCAGAGTGCCGTATTTCTCTCCCTTATTCTCCCCCTCCCCTCCACCAGAAGTACCAATCTCCCCTCAGCCTGGGAAACAAAATTACCTCCATTTATCCAGGCTTGGGGTGGGGAGCTGTGGAAGACGGTGTAAGCCACTAATCACCCTCATTAGCACTCCAGCGCTCAAATCACCAGGAGTTGCTACTGATTTGCTAGTACTTACTTACACGTCGACGATCTTAGAGGTGGCGCGCACTCGGAGGTAAAGCGATCTAAATGAGAAATGTTTACTTATATATTGATGGATTAAATAGCCAAGCACCCTCTTCGGTGGCCGCATGGTCCAGGGCCTCACTCACGTGTTAGAATAGACTTCCGATGACAGGGAGATCGGGCTTCAAATCCCGAGCGGGGTGTACTGAGGTTTTTCCCCCAAATTGTTTTTAACTTTTTTTCCACATAAGTGCGGGTACACTTCCTCTAAATATAACCTCCTCATCCCTAAAACTATCATATAAATGAATACATAAGCATATAATCCAAACTGGTAGCTCGTAAGACGCGGTACTAAGAAATAAAAATAAATAGCCAAGCTATTATAGCTATAAGTACGGCTATGGCTGCATCTAAATCTTTAAATTGAAAATTGGCACCTAGACGCGATAATCGAAATTCTTTGACTTAGGGCCAGTTTCATAGTCAGATTTAGTACGCCCCAAGTGCGGCGCTATACTAAATACAAGACCTTACCTACCTAGAACAAAATGGAATGGGCCAGTTTCGCATATGAAACTGGCCCATTCCATTCAATTTCAGGTAGGTGTCGTCTTGTATTTAGTATAGCGCCGCACTTGAGGCGTACTAAATCTGACTATGAAACTGGCCCTAAGTACGTCAATGATCCTACTAGTTAGACTAAACTGCCAATGACAGGAAGATCGGGGTTAAAATCCCGGTCAAGTGTACTGGAGGGGTTGGTCAGGGAAGCCCTGGAGGGACATGGTTATTTCAGGACAGGAGGACGCGTCATCAACACAGTAAAATACGCAGTTGATCTAGCATTGTTGGCTAAAAATGAAGTAGAGTTGCAAGAAATTCTAGACAATCTGGTGGAAGCATAGAGGTCAACATTGAAAAGTCAAAAGTGATGGAGATTCCAAAAAAATGAAGAGCCTCTGAAAATCAAAATTGTAAACCAGGAGATGGAAATAACTGAGCAGTTCCAGTATCTGGAAAGTCTTCCAACAAAGGATTCCTACCTCACCAAGGAAATTATGTCAAGGATAGCCATGACCAAGGAAGCTTTCAACAAGAAGAGGTTACTGCTGACCAGAAAGTTGAATCTAGAACTGATGAATAAACTGATGAAATGCTACATTTTTAACAGAAACATGGACTCTCAAGAAGATATAAAAGAAATACATGGAGCGCTTGGAAATGTGGTGCCGGAGAAGACTTGAAAAGATCAGGTGAATAAGTCCTAAGACGAGTGGGTGAGAAGAGAACCATTTTAGATGTGATTGTTCGGTACAAAGCTAACTGAATCGGACACATCCTTAGGAGGAACTAACTGTCTTACGCGTGACGTCATAGAAGGCAAGGTTGAGGGGAATAGGAGCGTAGGAAGAAGGAGGATTCAAATATTGGATGACTTGAAGGAAATAAGAAAATTCTGGGAGCTCAAGGAGGAGGCGGAGAACATGGCATATTGGCGGTCTAGGTTCACTGACAAAAGGAATGACCTGTCTTAAGACAAAAAACATAATAATAATAATTGAATACATATTCGACTTATTTTGGCCAAAGAAATGTATTTACGTCATAAAAACTGCACAAAATATAAAGCTACATTCACGTTCCCTTCTATGCATTAACCATCAAGTTACAGGTAACCAAATAAAACCGTCCATAAAGCGCTTATCCAAAAGTTCATTTTTCTCCCCCTTTCCTCCTTTCTTCTCGGTTGGCTGCCCTGTTCAAGATTTCACCTAAGAGACACTTAATAAGATTTAGTATTTTTAGTCTCTCTCTGTGTCTTTGGAAGGTTAGGGATACAGGCGGCATAAAAAAATAAATAAAAAGCTTTCGAGGAAAAAAAGAAAGAAAATAAAACACATAAATTCGAGCAAAACTAAAATAGGATCTGTTCCTCCCTCTTTTAAAAACATCGTGTTTGATAAATTTTTCAGTTCATGTGGCTGGAGGGGGGGATACGTGCAGAAAAAGAAAGATAATATGAGATAAAGAGTGAGAGAGAAGGATAGACTGAAAGAGATGGAAGATAGTACACACACACAAATATAAATACTACAAAAAAGCTTCGGTGGCCGCATGGTCTTAGGCGTCATTCTCGCGATAGACTGTATTGCCGAAGACGGGGAGATTGGGGTTCGAATCACGGTCGGGTATACTCAGGGTGGTTTTTATTAATTACAATCGATACCAATAAAATAACATTAATATTAAATTAACATGCTATCACTGAACTAAGAGTCACGGGTTTTATTCCTGACACGGCCAAAAGGTTTATAATTTGTCAAATGTCGGTTTCACCCTTTCACAGTGATAAATTAATGGCTTGGGACTGGATGCTGTGTTTATTCCAGATCTAAGTTAGTTTATAAGTCGTGGGCTGATATAATAATTTAGTTCAGAAAGTGTATGGTTTTTTTTGTATGGATGAGGAAGGTTGACTTTAAAGGAAGTGTACCCGAATTTACGTGAAGTGAGAGTGGAAACTCATTTGGTAAAAACCTCCTTAAGTACACTCGACCGGGATTCAAACCCCGATCTCCCTGACATCTGTAGCCTATAATCTATTGCGAGAGTGACGCCTTAGACCACGTGGCCACCGAAGCAGGTAAGTACATACATGTTAACCGCCTAAAATAAAAAAGACAAATAAACAGGTTATCAAAGTTGACTGAAAAAAAAAAAAGGCATTTGTATTTTCTGAAAGTTTCTTCCTACCAAAATCCGATGGCAAGGGTAAGTCTAACACCTTGGACCGCATGATAACTGGTGTGGGCAACATGTGCTGATCTTGTATAGCCTAAATAGGATAGCACAATCTTATAGTAGATAGCTCTTTTTACTTTTCGAATCAATATTTTCACTACCGGCTTTCTAGGCCTGTCGTAGCTTCATATGTCTTATAATCTAACTTAAGACTAGGGCAAGCACAACATCCAGTCCCCGGACGTTAATTTATCACTGTGAAAACATAAACCCACATTTCACCAATCATAAATTTTTTGGCCATGCCAGAAATTGAACCCGGGACCCTTAGTTCAGTAGACAGACACGTAACTAACTGAGGTAAAGTGTTGGATCGGATCCATACTACAAGATTTTTTTTTATTGCCGCTTATTTACTACACGCTCAGGTTATACGTTAATGCACTAATCACGCAAATGTTTTAGGTTGAGGAAGGTTGAGCTTAGAGCAATTGAACCAACATTTTTGTCTGGATGGAAAGTGGAAAACCATTTCGGAAAATAAAAATCACCCGCAATACACTCGAACGGGATCTTAACCACGATCTCCACGTCATCGATAGTCCAGAGAGACTTAAGACTATTTTACCAC
>CABFWB010010179.1:0-10138 GCA_902151455.1 Timema bartmani | reverse complement strand
ATAAAAACGTTCCTGCGCCACTGGGTTCTATGATCTTATTTCATGTATAACCCTTTTAATCAGCCTGCTCGGCTATCTTTATATATTAAACATATATATGTTTAACATTTTTATATATTGTTATTATTTTACAATCTCTATTTTTTTTGTTGCTTATAGATTTAATTTTGATAGCTTGCAATAAATGCCACTAAAATGACTTCAAGTTTCCTTAATGCCAATATACACTTAGAATATAATGTCCGTATATGATTTTTTTTTATGTTTACATTTAAGACTATTATGAGGGTGACCGTCAGCTAACTTTCCTGCAACCAGTGTGAGTTGCGTGTTCTGAGTTTCTTATGTCGTTGCTCAGACATTCTAAGCAAGAACTCCAGCCGCTCACTCTTGTTGCCTTTTTAACCCCCTTGTATGATATTTTGGACATCCAATTGCGCTGTTGCTCGCTAGGATGGTTCAAAGTGAATACCAAAATGCCCCTCTTAAGGTCGTAAGCACAAGAGGCGTGGCCACCTCCCGACATTTAGGCCTTACTTTTTGTGCCGAACTTTGAAATGGGAAGGCATCTCTATTGTATTTAGTATACCCTAGTGATTTTCCATTTTATATTCAATCTTATAAAACTAATAAAATATAAAGATATGTCGTGGATTCACTGGAAGATCTCACAGACACCCTGAACGAACCTTGCGGACCCCAATTTGAGAATGTCTGATCTAAGCGTAGCGCTCACTGTAAACACTTTTAATAAATAAAACAATTCATATTTTTATACAACCTCCTCTTCAGTATCCTTGGCCGGGATTCCAGAACCCCGATATCTAAGTCCCTTGCAAATTCTAAAAGACCAGACCCCATTGGCCGTTTGTCATGGGTACGTTTCATATAACACTTACCGCATGAGGGAATCTGTCCTCGATTTCCGCTAGGAGGGTAAATCACACTGTGGTGTACATTCGTTGGTAGCGTCACTATTCATCTTAAGATCTACCAAAAAACACCAAATGTACCACCAGCTAGTCTAAGCATTATATCAACGTTATTTGACTATAATCTTTGGTTACCGCTATTAAGTTATACAAAAAAACACAATCTAAAGAGAATGCTGACAAGACTACAAGTTTTAAATTAAGTCCAAAATAGAAATATTTAAATCGAAAAAGAATTTTGAAAAGGTTTATAAAAAATGTGTTAGGCCGAAAAATAAACTTAGGTTACATTTTAGTTACTACGTAGCAGACGCTACATCCATTTACAAGTAGGGAACATTCCAAGAGTGCCGGTTAAGTTCACATACACGTTAATATATACCTATAGTCCATAGAGGGGGAACCTGGGGGAGGGGGGGATATTGAGTCACGTTAGCGAAGGTGTATGTTGCCGGCCGGTCGTGTTAGCGTGTGTGGATCCAGAGTTTAGTGTTCATGGTAAAACGGGGAGGCCCGGGTATCTAGATAACTGCGTCTTTACGTGTAGTAACTATCTAATATTTTTATTTGTAGTTTGACACGACGTAACACTGTTTCTATAATTGGACCCAACCCCTGTTCTCCCCATGTCACCTAGTTGGTTTTAAATTTATAGTGTTAAAATGTTTGCAAACTATGTGCTAAAATTATATATTCTTTCTGGAAATACACCTTGAATACAATAACATTAATTTGAATCAAAGATCCAAAACATTAGAAGCCTAGCGAACTAGAACTTGGTGTACGTCTGTGAATATAGACCTCGTAACCATATTTGATAATTTGGACATTCATTGCAAGACTAACGTCTTAAACCACTTTAACCTGGTTAAACTCTATTAACGTTTTTATATTGAACGTATCAAATACTCCTAATTTGTAGAGTTAAAACTATACGATTTTGTCTTTATTTTCTAATTTTAAATCTGGGTAGCTTTTCAAAATGCAGGTTTGTACTTACGTGGGGGTGCGGACAGTGACTGCAGGTGCCGTTCTGCCTCATCAATGTCCTGGCGCACAGTGTCCACACTGACCCCTCGCACCGATTCCCGTGTGACAGCTCGTATCCTCGAGGCGTCAAGGTCAATGTTGTCTAATCTTGCCTCACTAAAAGAGGTGGGCACTTACGGGTTGGTGTTACGTTCCTCTACCATTGGTGTATATTGCTCCATCGTAGTGGTGGAAGTAGAAGAGGGTACAATGGTAGATTGACGCATATATCTAAAGAGAATATATGCGCCCATCGAAAGGCCCAGCACGTCAGCCCCTCCAACAAAAATCTTTGTTTTCTAGTCCATTGGAGACTGGAACAAAGATAAATCGTATCATGGTATAGTGTTACATATATTTATAGCTAGGACCTGATCATTGAATTAAAATAATATTTCTCAGTAACATAAAGACTCGCGTCCTCCCTATATGATATTTATGAGCAGAGCCATGAATATTGAATTTAAATCATATTTGTTAATGGCATGCATTCTCCCCAGACTAGGTTTGTGAGGGGAATGTCGTAGGTAATACGATGCTTCAATAAATAAAAGTCAAAAATATTAAAGTGCACACTAATTTTTGTATTCCCTCCAGTGAAAAAAACACATCATAATTATTTTTAATGAAAAAATTAATATTTAATAATTCCTCTTTGCCCATTAAATTCTTGTATGTAAAAACATTTTTATTAAGTTTAATAAACAAAATTAAATCGTATAAATTTTTAATATGTTATAAAATAATATCAGTTTATTTATAAACTTCTATCTTTTTAATACAAACACTTTTTAGGTTCATAGAAAAACTTTAAATATTTTGATATGGTTTTAAAATTCACAAATTTCTAAATTTTCATTAAAATAATATACTTTTTAGGTTTTAGTTAACGTTTACGGTGCATTTGTGCAACTTGAAGAAGAAACTGTTTTTGTTCTTCTTCTTTCGTAATTGATGTTTGTAGCCAAAGCAATGCTCCTCTCATCCCAGACATTTACAACACTAAAAAGTTAAAATGTAATAAATATGGAAGCATAAATGTTATGCTTAGTCAACAATGTTGGGTAGATGTAAAGACCATGACTAAACTTAATGCTATGTGTTTAGTATTCAAAATTTATACTAACTTGATGCCATTTGATGTTAGGGATAAAATAAAAATAAATTCAGATATTCACAGACATGATACTAAGCAAAAGAATAACTTCTACCTTATTAATAAAAATAAAATGTCTATAAAAATCTATATGTGATCGGGGATTAAGGAATTTTAATCATCTGCCCCAAGAGGTGAAGAGTTCTACTACATTAGAAAAGTTCAAGGCAAGAATAAAACATATTACATCTAAGAATGAGTGAAGTCAATGTTTATTTTTTTTAAAAACAGCATGAATTAATATAGTTTTGACTGACAGATTTATTTGTTTTGTGTTGTATGTTCCTGTTTATGTGCGGTAACCAATGTTTATTCAGATACAATTTTTTTAATCATATATATAAAAAATGCCAGTCTAACAATTCACGCTCAACCTCCTTTGGATGCTAATTCCTCCCTCTTTCCGAAAATATCACTCATAATTCATTTTTGTATTCCTTGACCAGGGATTGGCGAACCTTTTCCGACCAATGTGCCATTCAGGGGACCTGCTGAAATTTCGACTAGTCTATTGTTTTATCT
Source organism: Timema bartmani (assembly GCA_902151455.1). NCBI lineage: Eukaryota > Metazoa > Arthropoda > Insecta > Phasmatodea > Timematidae > Timema > Timema bartmani. The sequence continues at coordinate 6,499 of CABFWB010010179.1, read as the reverse complement.
ATTATTTATGATTTTTAAGATTTGATGGAAGGGAACATTAAAAAGAGCCAGTGTTTTTTCATTTTTTATGGCAACACCTTTTATTGCCAAAGCAAATAAAATATTTCTCCAGTACAAACATATAATTTAATTTTCTTCACATGGTGACCTCAAAATTTCTTGAATATTTGTGAAGGGTATTTTGGAATTTAGTGATAACTTTTTCTCTTCAATTTAAAAGTTTGTTAGATAATGCCACCATGCTCATGACAGATATTCAACAACTGTTGATATCAACATCAGAAGAAAGCTAGATTCTATGTTTGTAAAGGAGCGGGCAAGTCTAATATTAGTTTTAATATTGAATTTTGACGGTTATTTATGATATGTTCGGTTCAAACCGTGTTGTCTTCAACAGCACAAAAGATTCATTTAAGTACGAGCCAAGAGGATCTATAACTGTTTAATTCAAAAAGTACGGTGTGACATGACAGGATTGTCAAAAATTTAGTGTCTTCAAAATATTATACCACGTTGGAAAAATTTTTAATCAATTTTTAATAATTTTTTCATGCCGGTGAACCACCCAAATCGTATTTGTGTTCCATAGGTTTGCCATCCCTGTCCTATACTGACATCACGATTCACGAGCCCTCACAAGTAAAACCATCACACTCGTACAATAATAGCGTAGTTAGTACAAGTAAGAATAACCGAACTGAGAGTTAAATTTGGGGGAATAGAACTAATAAAAAAAATTTCACCGCTTTTGGTGCCTTTGCTGGTGGTTCTCTTACAAGCCAGGTGTCAAACGTATTTACGTTTTTTAAGGCTTGACTATTTATATAATTATTAACTAACACTAATAGTTAAAACATTATTAACAACCTACAAGCAACTAGTAATATAATACTGAATCCTTTCTCCAAAACCACACACCCAAACAACACACAACCTTTCACTACAATCAACACTGTACTAAATAGTAGTGCGGTACTGTTCGAATTTTGGAAATGGTTTCAAAATGTTTATAGTTACAAAATAGGGCTTAGCGTTCATTATGTATGTTGAAAGAGAGGATGGGGGAAATGCAAGTATTCAGACTACATAAGGTGCAGACTTCATTTCTGTCAGTTACTATCACTTTATTCAAGCTGCTATTTTCTTTTAAGTAAGAGCTTAGCAATTGACATCCAAAATGTTTGCCTACTTTTCTTGGACCCCACAATTCGACTCATACTAAGAAAATTAGTTTGTTTTCCAATTCCAGTTTGAATGAAGACAAAATAAGTAGGCCTATTTGAAATTTTGGCAGAGCTATTTTACAATCGGAAGTATTACAAGTTGCATCTTGAAGGTGAATTTTAAAATAATAGTTAACTAGTATTTGGTTGAAAGCAATTACATAAAACTGTAATCAAAGTAAACAATTATATCTTGATAAAGTATCTGTATGTACACCTCCTTTAAGGGGGTCTAACACATTCCAGGGGAGTCCGGACTACCAGGATCCCCAAATTTTCTACGCCCTTGATTCATAAACTTTCTTGAGATATATAAATATATAGATTTTTCCAAGACTCCAGCAGTTAGTTTATGGTACCATAAAATATATTTTAGGGAGTTTTAAGGAGATAGTTCTAGAAGCTATCTGAAGTTTGCCCCACTGGTTTAGGTATCATCCTGGTTATATGAATACCTTTGGCTCGTCCTTCCAACCCTATTGTTCTCTCATCCTTATTCACAAGCTTACCTTGTTTGTTCTCTAGTTTCAATCCTTCTCCTTATCTCTCTGAAGTCACTTTACTAACGCTCATCTTAGTACTCTCTGACCCCTCCAACTTCTTAGAATTCTGACAGATCCAGACTGATCTCTCTCAAGCCCATTGTGTACTGGATACAATCCTGCCAGTAGGCCCTAAACTAACTGTATTTAACGTGGGTTTACTAACTGTCGTTTACGTCAACATATTTTCCAAGTGTGCTCTGTATTTTTAGTGAAATTCTTCCTCGTACAAATAACATAAATATTGTCAGCATTTATTAGACCATTTTATTTAGTTTTTGACTCTAACGACAGTATTTGTGATATTCTTGTCGTTCGTGTAAATTTATATTAAAACATTTTTTGAAACACGAATCTAAGCTAAAATCTCCTGCCAGAGACTTAATTGCTTTTTACAACGATATCGGGGTTCGGATCTCTGCTGGGGGATTAATGTTAGAGTTCTTATTAATTTGAATAATGTGATGTAGTTCTTGAAAATCTTATAGTCTATTTTTGTGCGTTTATTACTTTATATTTTCTTTAGGTTTTAAATTACATATAATTTGGTGTATAGGAAGGATTAATGACTAAAACTCATTCTATTTAGTTATTTGTAATATTCAAGAAAATGTCATTTCAAATTTAATTGGTTCATCAAAGGAAATAACTTCAAAAACAGTATTAACTATAATAATGGACAATGTTGTTAAATTAAACATCAATAATAATATATTTTGCAGCCTCATTTCTAACACTAAATGAGCAGAAGCTGAAAATCATACTAAAAAAATACAGATTATCAGAGTGGGTCACCAAAGCAACAACAGCCTGAGGATAAGTAATTGTTCCTCATGACACGCAACTCACTTGGTTGCGATAAAAAGGCCTTTTTACGGCCGTCCTCACAATTTGACTAACTCAAATTCCTGTGGGTATTCATGATATAATTAGGATTCGGGGCTACCAATTAAAAGATAAGCGTAAAATAGATTTGGAATCTTAATAGTAGGTAAGAAAGTCTCCCAACCTTTTGCGGGTTTCGCTACTATCCTTTCGGGAGCTTGGGTCCTTCAACATTGGCTTCACTAGTGTCACTGCTTGGTGATAATAGGACTAACAACAGCGATCCTAGTGGTGAAGGACTCAAGCTTCACTAGTGTCACTGCTTGGTGATAATAGGACTAACTGCAGCGATCCTAGTGGTGAAGGACTCAAGCTACCAAAAGGAGCGCAACCATTTTAACCTGGAGGTTGGTTGTCTGGTTATATTATTTGTCTGTGGACATGGCAAAATATAATAAATTATTGTTATGTGTACATGATAAATGGGTAATATCTCTTTCTTTAAACAGCACGATATGTTGATTACTTCCAATTCAACCAGCATGCCGTATGTTGGCGAGGATAGTTCAAACGTTTTCATATAGATGTTGTCATGTGATCAACACAACAAACCCTCTGGTCACTTATTATATGTTTTCTAGACCGGAGCCGCATTTATTTATTTATATAGCTCTTCAATTGTTCTCACGAGGCAGAGTTAGCCCCGTTTCAGATCCACTGCTTTACAGAAGATTATGGAATAGCTGTGGAACGTACCCGTGACCTATGGGTCAGTAGCTCTAACCTCTTTACCACTGAGGTGGTGAATTAGACACCAAGGAAGTTAAAATATGATTCTTGATAGGACTGATATTTTTGTCAACATATCGGTAAATGCAACATGTAGTATTTTTTACATTGGCACAATAATTACAAGTCTCAATGTTATGATTTTAAAAACGTGTTTAATGCTACCCCTCCATTAAATTCTACTACTCCATTAAATGCTAATCCTCCATTCAACACTACTCTGATCAAGGGCATAATTTGTATTGAAATGACGATTACCTGTTTGACTATTTCTGATCTTGGTTAATAGTAAAAATAGTCACCAGCACTATCGAGAGATTTATCAGGTTATCTGAGCTCTTTATATTGAACAAAACAATTAAAACTCCTTAAAATATTCAAATTTCAAAATAATTTTTTTAATAAACAAATACCGGTATCTGCCAGTATATTTGTCAAAGTCATGGTAACGAACTAATTAAACACAATGTCTTGTTGTTTTATTATTAAATTAATTGTTAATCTTAAATAATTTGATCAATTATAAGAAATTAATTTATTGGCTATATTGGTTTAGCGTAATAAAACACCCTCAGTAAAACCTATTAGGAATGAAACCCTAAGCTATACTGTGTCTCACCCCTTATTTTCTTCCCATGGTTCATCACGTTCAGCCAATATAAATCACCACGGTTTGTTGGGAACCACACACAATAATACATCACCAGTCAAATAGTCAACATGTTTGACGTCTCTCTTTCAAGTCTACAAGACAGAACTTATGGTCGTGATGATACTGCTGACGGACAGAGCAGATAGACGGAACTAACAAGCCGTAACTTTGAACATTCATGTTTTTAGAGAGTAGGCGGCTCAATGGCCGAAGTGTAGTTTTAGGGATATTAGTAACTTTCGTGTTAGTTTACATGTTATTTAGGATAGCCTTTTTATGACATGGTGTACATGCCGTGGAGTGATTTTACATTTCACATGCTTTCTGCTTGGTCCTTAAGGCAGGTGGTTTGAATAGAGATGATTCCCACTTTTTGTTCTGCGTGACCATGTTGTAGTCAGCAAGGCCTTCATTCGGGAAAAGGGCTGTTTAGATTATTCCAGCCCTGATGGTTATACCAATTTAGGTTTAGGTTTGCTTTGCTAGGGAAGTCTATGTTTTTTAACATGTCTTGTTCACCAGTTTACGGTGCTCAACTTGTGGGTCATTTCTGCCGATCTGGCATGGCTCGCGTTTGTTATGTTATTTAACTTATGTTACTCAACTGGTGGGGTTTTTATGTCCATCTGGCGGGTCACCCATTAAACTAGCTTTCATGTACGATTGCCCTTTGGGGTAATTTTATGCCTTCTTTTGGAATTGCAAGCCTTCCATGGTCATGTTTTTAATGCTTCTGGCTTTGATCAGTTGGTTGTATGCCAGCCCATGATAAGTCAAGGCCTAGAATAGTGAATTGGAACATTCCTTATATATAAATTGTTTTAAGTCCAGTCGATTAACGACTGGAGCTGACAGACAACTGTATTGTACATTTGTAAACAAACCTTTTAGGATCCATCCGGCTTCACTGGCGCGAATAGTACTCATCTCTTATCATAGGATTGTTCATGCTAGGTTCTGAGTAGGTTCCGTTTGGGTCCTGCTCGTGTGTGGTAACTCTTAAGTCGTTTGTTGCAACAAATTACCAGTTGTTACCTTATTGTATAGGATGTCTTGACTTCCCGGTACAAAGGGAGGGGGGATATTGTTACACGTATAATTGATATTATTTCCTGCTAGCACAGCAATACCTTTTATAAGAGGGACTGGAGTTACATAAGTTAAGCATGAGCTTAACCAGTCGTGGAAATTCATTGGTGCTTCACACCTAATTCTATCTTGGAGAGTATTAAATATTCAACTAGTTGTCTTGTTAATATGGATTGTTTTAGGAAATATTGGATTGTGTTCTGATGTTAATCTTCGTATTTACTCAGCTTCTATTACATTAAACTCATTTGTCAACATGCATTTTTATCTTCTTCTTTCAAGTGCTCTCCTATTGTGTTTATCTACCTTGTTTACGTAATCGGTGTCTCTAATGTTAACTACAGCGCCGTTACAATACCAAACTAGAGGTCATCACCATCGGTGACCATAGTGCGAACAGTTGTTGATACGTTGTAATGTGCAGGTTGAAGGAGAGTTTGGAGGAAGAAGTTTATAGGACGTGCTTTTTAGAGGGTGAAAGTGTAGTTTGATGGGGAGTTGGCTGGTATCTTGCATCGGGACGTTAGAGGATATTTTCCGTTAGGTGTTTGGTTGTTTTGTTGTGATGCCTGTTTACAAATATTTATTTGTTAGTGGTAGTGCAGTGGTATTTGCAAGGAGGAGTAAGGGAAAACCACCTTACATTTTGATCTCTGGGAAAGACTGGCAGAATGATTGATAAAGTAAAGGGGCTTGAGAGAGGTTATGGTTTTAATTATTTTGGTGAGCAGCTAATGGAAAAGTGAAAAGAAAAAAAACTGCAACATAAATTTGTAGAGAAATTACCGTTGTGTTGTATGGATGTGACGTGAGTTAGTTGAAATAAGAAATTAGTTTTAGAAACTAGATTGAAAAATCACACGGAATATTCAAGGTTTTGATTATTAAATATTAAACAACGCATATACTTATAATATATAATTAAACTAACCACATTTAAACAACTCAGTGAATTAAATAATAAGAGTAATATTTAGTCTGTAAGCGGACTCTAATAAGAAAATATAAGATTTAATAAAATTAAGTATACAAATTAAGAACGACAAAACACATATTAACTATTCAAGTATATAAAGTAGTCACAAAAATGTTAATTATTAACATAGATCACAACAACAACGTTTAGGTCACCTGTGTAGTTCACATAATTCATCATATGTCCCCACGCACGACACACTGGCCAGACTCGTGATATGCAAACGCAGAATTCACTGTTCCTCTCCGGGTACGCTGACCTACTCACTAAGCTCGCTGGCCCACACACTGGACACGCTAGCCGACACACATTAGACACGCTGGCCCATAAACTTGACACACTGTCTCCCCAATGGACATGCCAGCCCTCTCCCGTGCAAACTATCCCACTCCTGGACACGCTA
>CABFWB010010177.1:0-10142 GCA_902151455.1 Timema bartmani | reverse complement strand
TAGTCTCGTGGCTGACGTAAGCAATGACATCATCAAATTCTTCCAAATGGCGCTACCTATCTATTCTCTTTACATTGGGCCTACCCAAACTTTCTATCATTTTATGATTTTGAAATAGAGATTGTTTGTCTCTGAGTACCTTTCATATATCCCCTTTTTTTTTCACATTATATAAATATCTGAAACAAGAATGAGAGAAATATCTGTGTTAGGTATTTTTTTTGCTATTAAAATATTAATTAAATTTCTACTTAATACTACTACACATTATATGAAAAAACAATGGACATATTTGATATAGGGCTGAATAGCCTATTCACATCACTTTTGAAGTCAGAGTAATAATAATAATTGTTGGTTTTATACATTAAACAACATTGTTGGTTTTATTTACTAAACAACACTTTTATCTTGCATAAAACAACAAACATTATTATTACTAAGATAAACAGAACAATAGAATGCGTGTTTGATAATTATGCAAAGAGAATGTTTATTTACAATAAACAACACCCCCCTCTCAAACACGTGTCAACATATTTATGTCTCTCACTGCAATTCCTTGTACACACTTATGATGGCACGATCTGAACAGAGCTTTGGTGAGAACATCAGCTATCTTCTCGTTCGTTGGAATGTACTTCCGAAAACTTAGAGAAAAATGTGAGGCTGGATGTCAATATGTTTGGTATGTGAATGGTACACAGGATTATGCACTGGCTTTTCTGTTCCTTGATTGTCACAATAAACGAAGGTTGATTTTGCATCGATACTCAAAAAAACATTTTTTTTAAACATGTTCTGCAAGTAAACTGTCTCTTTTGCAGCATGCTTGAGAGCCATGTACTCTGCTTCAGTACTCAAAAAAGCTATGGTGGATTGTTTTATTGCCTCCCAGGTCACGGCAAATCCTGCCACTTGAAAAAATCAGCCTGTGTATGATATCCTCCCCAGTCTGCGTTCACATATCCAATCAGTTCCCCACCCAATCTCTTGTAGACTAGTCCACTGTTTTTTGTACCTTTCAGAAATCGCAGGACACGTGTACTTTCCCAGGGTTTCAATTGTACTGGCTCAAGGAGCTCACTGCATACGCATTGTCAGGTCTTGTCGATACTGCGAGGTACATCAAATAGCCAATGAGTTTCTGGTATGGCACATCTCTCATATTCTCTTCCTCTTCCTTTGTGGATGGCTCCATGGCTTTGGATAACTTAGTGTTTCCATCCAATCCACTGGCTTGCATACAGGATTTCTTGAGAACCTCTATATAGATTCTCTGTAACATAGTGACCGACTTTGAATTCTCATCTTGTTTGAATTCAATTCAAAGACAGTAGTGCAGTTTTCCTAAGTCCTTCATCTGGAAGTTTTGAGATAGATCATCTCTTAATCTTGTGTAAGCCTCTTTGCTGTTTCTTGGAATGATTAAATCATCTCTATAGACAACCATGATCAGAGTAACATAAACATAATTCATATAGTAGACACAATTGTCACTATTTAATTGTTTTAGCCCGAAGGTCTTTAGTCTTTCGTGCAATTTTTTTAAAACCATTAATGGCCTGACTGCTTCTGTTCAGTCCATAGATAGATTTTTCAAGCAAACAAACTAGATGTTCCATTTCAGGAGTACTGAAACCATCCCCCTACTCCATATAGATCTGCTCATCAAGATCTCCATTATATAGGCCATTATGACATCAAGCTGGTACAAAGTAAGGCCCAACTCTGCTACTAGAGCAGCAACTAGTCTTATTGAGCTAAGTCGAGCAACTGGTGAAAGAGTTTAATGGAAGTCAATCCCAGGACGTTGAGTATAGCCCTTCGCTATCAATCTAACTTTGCAGCATTTGACTTTATCATCTGATCCATACTTTGTCACTTTTATTTTTCGGACGTGGCTTCAATGTCCAGACCTTGCTTTGTGTCAAAGCATTAAACTCGGCTTCCATCGCTTTCAGCCATTCTGCTTCATATGGTCCTTCCAAGGCTTCTTGTACTGACAGATTTATCACTTCTTCAAACGCCAAGCTTGCACTTTCAGGATTTTGTGCTACCAAATTAAATGATTTTGCTGGTCTTCCCGGCTTGCCAGTATTAATCAATTTAGGTCGACCAGGCCCCCTCTTAAGTCTTAAAAACTGTGCAGTCTTGGCTTGGGTTTTCTGAAAGTAATTCACTTGAATTATTTGATTGTAGGCTATTATCATTGACCTCAGGATTAATGGGGTCACTTTCTTGGACTTTATTTTAATGTCCATCTAAATGTCCATCACCTTCTTCAGACATAGTGTCTTTTGGACTTTTATCAACATAGAAGTAAGCAGGTTCAAAGTTCGCAGATTCCTTATATTCATTCAAAACGTCGACAGTTTTGAAATTCTCTAGAAATTTAACATCTCGACTTCTCATTATTTTCCTCTTTTCCGGATCCCAGATTCGACATGCCTTTGATTCTGTGTAGTATCCTACAAAAATACCTGTTTTGGGTCTTTGATCAAACTTTCTTTTATTCAAAGCAAATTATTATTATTAATAATAATAATGATGATGATAAAGAAGATAAAACAAACAATAACAATAAAAAACAATTGATTGTAGATAAACTGCACTATAATACTAATTGTTATTATTCTAGGTAACATCTTACAGTCATTTTTTTCGGGCCTGGACGAAGAATCTGACACGGAAAGTGAACAAGGACCGCAGCCCTCCACGTCGTCAAGGCAACATCAACGACATGCACAACAGTCGAGTCACATGGAGACAGAGGAGCTGGACTGATGTCCAGCAGACTTCGCCTCCTCCAGCTAATGAGCCTGGCATGTCACAAAGAATCCCTTCTGAATGGATGTCCTTTGGCCTGACAAATGTACCAGCTTATAGCCCCCCTTTCTATCCTGCAAATCTTTTCATCTTAGTGTTCTGTCATTCATCCTTATTTCACTAGACATATGTTTTAGGTCTTTAGTTAGCGTTTCTTATGTTGGGATGATGTTTTCTAAAGGCTCTGAAACTTTAACCCTTACCATTCTTTTAGACTACATTATAACAAACCAAAAATAAATGCTATTATTAATTTATAAATCAAGTACATTAAAGAAATGAATATGAATTGTTAAAAATGTGCTCATGAGTTTATGTGAATATGACATCAAATTATTTGTTCTTTGAATGTAAAATAAAGGCAAGCCTCTTATTTATTCCTTAACCTATTTTTACAATTAGCTAATGTAGAAGACTAAAGAAGCCTAATTGCTGGATTCAACACAAAAATCATAATCTTAATTTTAATAGCTTTGTTACTGTCAAACAAGGAAATTATTTGTCATTTACACTGTAATATTGTTTGTTCATAAACAAAATTTTGAGTTATCATTGATGACATTGTCAACAAATAAATTAAGAGATTATTCAAAATACATATTATATAAATGGTATTATATTTGGAAGAAGGTACCTTTGTTCAAATATAATACAATTACCTAATAAAGGTAAAAGAGGTTTTCTTTATAAAGATATATTATAGTCTAGAAAAGTTTTATTCAACACAATTTAGTTTTACTGTACTAAAATTTAATTTGCTATGCCTGGTGTAGCACTTGATTATGTTCAGACATTTGGTTTGAAGCTGACCCCAATCTTTCGGTAAATTTATGTTTTAAATAAGTATTTAAAGAAGCCATAGTCATGCTTAAAAATAATTTAAACTTAAGGGTATTCTTCAGCAGAGGAGCTTTATTTTCACATTTAATTTTGTTAAAATTTATTTGGAAACTGATTTAAGAAACTAATACACTAGTTCACTATTTATCAAATAATGTTGAACTATATCATCTACAGGTCTGCATGCTCTAGATTGTCGAGTGAAGCTTAGGATGAATAAATATTCAATTTTAACATCTATTTATGTAAATATAAAACCAATATGTATTAATATTATTTTTAATAAAATCAAGACCTAGATATTTAAAACCATTTATATTTGAAATTACAACTGCATTAATTTTTTTATTTAATTTCATTTAAAGGACAATTTATCAATGTCACATTTGTATCAAGCATATTAATTTATTAAAAGCTTTAACCTTATCTTTTGTTAAGAAGACAAATACCCAAAATTTTAGTCGCTTTTATTTTACAACTACCTAGTCAATACAACTGAGCGCCATTAAATAACATAACTACACTAGGCTACATATAATTGATGCTAATATTTATCCCTGAATTATTTAAGGCAGGAAAACATATGTTTGGCACAAAATAATGATATAAGTGGCTTTTAAACATCAAACTATTTATAAAATACACCTTCGCACTAATTTGCATAGAGACATGGCTACTACATTCATGTTATTATTTGGAATGGCATCCATTTGCTATTGTATCATACCTTTGGATAGACTAATATTTTTAGAGGCCAATAGCTTTTTTTTTGTGAGAGGCTTAGTAACTAAATTGTAAGACGAAATCGGACACACTTGCTTAGTTAAGAAATGTTTAGGGTATTCTTATGAACAAGATTGTGGCTCACTTTTATTTATTCAAAATAGTTTGAATATCATATTTTATTATCTAAGTAGTAATTAAAATGTATTCTACTAAACCTTATATTTAAAAACTCTTTTATTCAATCTTAAAATCAATTTATAGAATTGATTTATTTATATTTAGTCAAAAAAGCTTGATAAAAAATACACAATTATAATAGTTGCATTAGGCCTAGGTTTTTTATTTTACCTTACTCAACACTTCTTAGACAAAATAATATTTAGTTTTCATTTGATAAACTTACAATTTAAAAATAAATGAATACAAAAACTTTGATTGTTCAGATTTTTTATTTAAAAATCTTACAGAATTTAAATTTATTGTTCAGACCTATAATTGCAACCGATTCATAGTTTTTGTCCCATTTCCCGACCTTATTCAAAAATATTTTTGACATCACTATATTTTAACATAATACAAACTATAAAACTTGGGGGAGGACGGGAACCCGGGAAAATGACTGGAATTTATTTATTCCTGTTGGTTGGGCGGGATTGGCCCTTTTCCTGAAAGAAAAGTTTTGGGTGGGAAACAAAACCATAAAGCTCCAAGAAACAAAACAAAGGGCGTGTGCTCTGTCTTTCAACAGTGATTTGTTGGGTTCAGCAAGGGAAAGAGCTTGAAAGATTTAGAGAAGGACAGATATATTCTTCTATCTTTTGGGGTACGGAAATGGAAGGAAGGGGGGGAAAGGAAGTAGCTGGCCAAGGTCAACCATTTACGAGGGTTGTTCATCATGTCTGTTGTTTGCGAGCCAGACAGGGAGTAGTATAAGGGGTGNCTTCTATCTTTTGGGGTGGGAAATGGAAGGAAGGGGGGGAAAGGAAGTATCTGGCCAAGGTCAACCATTTACGAGGGTTGTTCATCATGTCTGTTGTTTGCGAGCCAGACAGGGAGTAGTATAAGGGGTGTCAAATCTAAAGGGAACATTTAAGAAAAGTAACTATTAAACCTAAATAATATTTTGCAATTTCATACTTTGAGCAAATTGAAGAGATACCAAACATTATGTTTTAGAGTATTTTTTCACTACACAAATAATTAAATATAAAACAACATTTTCAAAAGACATTAACTACAGTATTCAAAATAATTTCCATCAAAAATGCAATAAAATTAACTATTTTATTAATTGTATTATTCAATATTAATTCAAAATTGTGTTATTTGATTTGATAAAAAATGCTTACACACACAATTCTATTTATCTTTTGTTTTTGTTTTTTGTTTTTATTACCTATAGCAATTTTTTTTGGCACCACGTCTTATTACTTGTTCTGGTTATATGCTTATGTACTAATTACTCTAGTGTGTCAGGAATGAGGAAGATTGAATTTAGAGGTGTGCCTGCATTTGCATAGATAGAGTGGGAAACCATTTAGGAATAACCACCCTTAGTATACCCACCCAAGATCAAACTAAATATCCCGTCATCAGTAGTCCAGTCCATTGCAAGAGTGATGCCTTAGACCATGCAGCCACCAAAGCGGGCTTTAATTATAATATAACTTTAACAAGTATTACCATATTAGTTTTTTAAATTTAAGATTATTCTAAAGTGTAATTTTAAAATTTCCCATTCCCGTCCCGAATTGCGATATTTTGATTCATTTCCCATCCTGTTCCTGTCCCGAAATAAAATTCATTCCCGTCCATCCCTAGAACAAATACAATATGGCTTTTACAATGAAAAGGAGAACACAGCTCACACTTTACATTGCTGCCAATGGACAAAGAGGAAATGGCTGCCTCCTGAAGAAAATCAATCGCTACTACCCAATCCTCCAACCTAGGTTTCATTCTATCTGAACTCATAAGGGAGGAGTGTGAAATGCATAATGCAACTTCCTGAAAAAGGAAACCAAAAAACAAAAGGGAGAAAAAGGAAATTGGGAAAGGTTGATTGGACATATAGATATGAACGGGTAATAGGAATAACATAACAGACAAACACAGGAAATGGACATTGGATGTGAATATATATATTTCTCTTTAAGGAAAACCCCTTTTTGCTTATTTGAGGTAGTTTGTAATATTTATTTGGAAGAAGGTACAGAAAAGGTGGATAGAAACATAGGTAAAAGGGAACAAAAAAAAAANCAAAAAAAAAAAAAGCACAAACTATTTCATACTATTTACTAAATATATCGTTTTAACTATCTTATTTTTCATTTTAAAGTATGAACATCAACTTTTATAGGCATCAAAAATTGAATTGAAATAAATGTCCTAATAAGATAAATTTGAAGGCGCATGTGCAACTGCACATAGGGGAATGGAATTGAAACAGACAAGGTGATCATGGATGTGATTATTAAAGTAAGGACTACTAAATGAAATATGAAACAATTCCACTTCTTAACTGCTTGTGATTCTTGTTTTCCTATAGGATTATTAAAGCTACAAAGGCTTATTTTGGGGAAATATTAGCTCATTAAAACATCACTTTTATTAACTCATTTTGTAATTTTTAGTGTAATTTTAATTATTTTCTTCAATTATATTTTTATTTGCGTGTCGTTCTTATTTTAAAATCATTTTTGCTTATTTCTAATTTATAAACCAATATTTTAATTTTTTAAACCTTTTATTCAAAAATATTTATGATTTATAAAAAGTAGTGTCATTCTTATTTTAAGAAATTGTTTTGTCACATTATTTTAAAATCTTACATTTTAAAGATGTAGTTTTTTTTACATATATGTATTATCAGAAATAACTGACTATTACATTTAAAAAAATGTTTTCAGAAAATAATAGGAAACATGGCGAATATGGGTAACCCTCATGACACCCAATAAACCTACTCATCTTAAAATAAATTCTTTTTAATAAAATAAAGTTAAGTAACAAGCACACACCACAAAAGAAAAGTTAAATGTGGTAACACTCATGACACTTTTTTTAAGGACAAGCAATTTTTGAACTTATATTTAATATTGAACATAGTTTTAATGGGTTTTTAATTGAGTCAGAAGTACTTCTCCTACTTTTTCTTCTGGTATACAATATAATATCTTTTCATTGTATAGTTTTTATTCAGGCCATTTTTAAGTTTAAGAGTTTGTGATGTGGATATTCAAATTCAGGAATACTTAAGATTAAATTTAGATTTTTAATAAATAATATATAAAAGGTATCAATTAAAATTATTGTCTGCCAATTAATTAAAACCTCAATTTAACCAAATTACTATTTTATATATCATTAATTACATATTTAATAAATTTTTGAGCTGTGGACAGAAATTGTCACAAATTCAAGTATTGGCTCATATAATGCTTATTTTAACTGGTTGCGTTTTAAACATCCTATTTTACTTTTAAAATAAGCAAATATATTATGTTCAAAATAAATATAATGTGTGAAATGTTAATAGAAGGTGAACTACATTTTGTAATTATAACTTCTACTTTATTCATGGAGCTCATTCATATTTTCCAAAGATTCATTTGATTTATAGTGATTTAATTCATGTCATATCAAAGAGTAATTCTTTATTACCTTTAAAGTATATTCATTTCAACAAAGATTTTAAATCTGAATCTCAAAGATTTTAAATCTGAATCTCAAAGATTTGAAAGGAGTACACACATTGATATCCCTGTCACAGGTTACCAAAGATCGTGCACACTGCACAGATTTATTTTAATAAAACAACCCTTCTATGAGACTAGTTTTCTTAAATATCTCAAATCCTTAAAATCCGAAGAAACAAAAAGAATATATTGCCATATTTTTGCTCCCGATAGACAGGAAAACAATTAATACAAAGTTTGTTATATAGAATAAGCCCAATTTATACTTGTTTTTATGGGATAGTGAAAAGTTTCTATTTGGCTCATTAAAGTCCCTAATCTCAACACCTAACACTTCTGTGAGACCTGTTAAAATTAAGTCATATTTTAAACACTGTTGTATTGACCCAGCTCTACAAATATTGATTCAATTCAAAACAAGCCAAAGCTTCAAGAGACTTAATCTAATTTGTCATGTTTTTCATGATTATATTGGCCAACATCTTTTTCA
Source organism: Timema bartmani (assembly GCA_902151455.1). NCBI lineage: Eukaryota > Metazoa > Arthropoda > Insecta > Phasmatodea > Timematidae > Timema > Timema bartmani. Next base: position 1,559 of record CABFWB010010177.1, on the reverse strand, counting down.
CATGTTTCAGCGGTAAACTGAATACATTCAAGGTGTTGTGCGAGCAGTATCAGCCTAGCATCAAGCGGGACCCAAGCTATCCTGATTATTTGAACAAGATAGGGCACATATTCTTTGGTATCCCTCTGCCAAGGGCACAGCCCCAGGGATTGTTTGGTGAGCTACCCTATTCCCTTTTTACTTTCTAATTTTTATTGTATTTTTTGAAAGCAAACTCATGGCTAAAAGAATGAGTTATTATGTCATCATGCATAGTTGCTAAAACTCAATTCTAGTTTTTTTTTTTTTTTTNTTTTTTCTCCAAATCCAGAATAGTAGTACACAATTTTGAGTTTAAAGGTTTTTTTTTCACTATTAGAAAATAATTTTTTATTAAATAAAATCTATAAATATATCCTTCTTTCTTATTAAAAAAATATATATAGCATATGCAACTATTTTTAATTTAGTTAAAAATATGAATATATGTGATTATAGCTTTTTGTTTTTTCACAAAAATGTATGATTCTTAAAAATGTATATTTGTGTCTATTATCTCTGAATGAATCTATTACAAAAACTCAACACAAAGAGTATTTGTATTACAGATATTACTCTCTTTTACTTTAACTCAGATAAAGCTCGATGTTTTAATTTAAACATGACTAAGTGAAAATGCCTACTTACAACACACCTATTGTGACAAAGAAAAAGTCCTCCCCCCCTTAATTATAAACTATATTTACAGTCAATTCAAGTAGCAAAACATATCTTAATTACTTTTATTTGATGTTGTACGTAAAGTTGTGCCAACATTGAATTTATCTATTTTCACTTCCCAACTAAAAGAACTTTGAACATGGTAAACATGGTAAAACTCAAGAAAATTATTATAATTTAAAAATATACTTATATTTTGTTCTTAGCTGTGTATAAAACAATAATATTCATTTTACCAAATATTTAAATCCAAACATTTTATTATTTATCGATGAATACAAACAAACTACTGTTTTGTCGTAGTCTTTAGTGGTTACAATTAGAACTAATTGTCAGCAAGTTCCAAGTTATGCTACCAGAATGAGCCTCTAGCACATGTTGATTTAATGGTTTTCTTGATTCTTAATTTCCTACGCGCGCGATTCAAGCATTATTCTATATGTAAAAAAAAGAGCTAATTTTGTGTTCTTTTTAAATTTAACATAATATTATTTTACTGCTTGCTTGCTTTCTGGTCATTTAATTTTGATTATAAAATTTTTAATTTTTTTTTAAACAAACATTTCTTTGAAGTGGATTCTTCTTTGTTTTGGAAGATTTATTCTTGGAAATTCTAATGTTTTCAAATGACGGGAGACGGAAGTGACCCAGCGAATTAAAACGGAGATAGAAAGGTTCTGAATCTATCATCTTGAGTGAGGATTGTGCTCCACATCAGGAAATGGGTTTAAATAAATGCTTGAGGTGCGAAGAGTCTACATAAATGAAGATGGGAGTTGGCCATTCCTATTTCATATAAATTACTCCAAGTAAAATCTCACAAGAATTGTTTCAGGTATTTTTCAAGAAGCCATTTTTTT
>CABFWB010010176.1:0-10145 GCA_902151455.1 Timema bartmani | reverse complement strand
ATAGTTGGCTTTCCTGAAAAGAGAAATGTCATAATTGCATACTGTTCAAACACTCGCTTATCTTTGAGTGCATTTCAAAAATAATGATTTGTAATCAATTGAGTATTTTGATGTTTTTAACATCTTTATAAATCCTAATATGGATTTTAGTCAGGAAAATTTGGATTTTTGGACCAGAGGGAAGTCAGGGGATTTCCTTTGTAAGATTGTATGGCCACAATGTTAAACTGTAAGCTTTAAAAAGTAGACCTTTGCAGATATATAAAAACGTGAGCTTAAGAATTAAGCACGGTGATTCGAACAAAAATGAATATCTTCCTGAAACTTTGAGCTTCGTAACTACTCCATATATTCCCTAATCATCTTGTTCTAAACACGAACTGCACGACTTTACACCAGTTATATTTTTGAAAAAACGAAATTTCATTCATCTATACTCCCGTACTCTTTCAATTTTCTGTAAAAATGGAAAATCCTCCTAAAAAACTAGAAAAATACAGAAAATTTGATATCAGGGAAATATTGGGTAACCCTATCAAGATATCAATCGTTTATAGCAGACTTTATCTTATACTTAAATTCTTAGGGTTTGGCCAGACTGACAAGCGTGCGAGTGATTGAGTGAGTGAGCGCGTGATTAGCAGATAGCTCTCAATAGTTTTTGATGAGGAGGCAAAGGTTCGAATCCTGGCTCAGTGAACTGAGGGTAGTTTTTGACAAGTGATTTATTGTTGTGGTTTTCGCATCCTCTCTCCACGCTAATGGTGATTCTTATTTGTAGATGCCTACTTTGAATATAACATTGAAGTAGTTTATTATATCAGTTTTATACATATATATAGAGAGAGAGGGGGGGTTTAAGGTTTATGATCTTAACAATTAATATAGACCGTTAGTAGCAAGTGTGATAAACCTTTCTATAACTATAAAAAAGTCAAATATTATGTCAAAATGAGAAGTTTTCCTAGCATGCAATGAGCCAACATACAATAATATTGTCTAGCGCCTGTAAACTAGACTGTACCGGCTCGAGCGCTCGCTCCAGTTTGCCCACCTCTCATTACAACCAATGTGTCCTATCTAATATTTTAGTCGCTCTCTCGCCCAATCTGGCCGTCCCCTTATGTTGAAAACATATTATGTTTTGAAATAACTTATAATTCACGATTTAAAATCGATTCAGAGTCTGGGTCCCTCTTTTAAGTGTCACAAAAGCTCCCCTAAGAAAGAATTACATTCACTCTTGATGTGGAAAGTTACGTAACACGGGTTCGAGGGGTGGTCTCAGGCTAAACGTCCACTTGGTTTTACATGGGGAAGGGGGGACGAAGGGGAAAATAAGATTTTTAAAAAAAGCGTTTCGTTGTTTATGGATCACCCCTGAATAGAATTTTAGATTCAATTCGCGCGGTCTAAAAAAAAAAGTCAATCTTAAAATCTCGTTGTAGNTTTCGTTGTTTATGGATCACCCCTGAATAGAATTTTAGATTCAATTCGCGCGGTCTAAAAAAAAAAGTCAATCTTAAAATCTCGTTGTAGATGTGTGTTTTTTTAACTCCATGTTTTAGTTTCTTGTTGGATTACCAAACCGTCCCGGGTCGAACTGGGATGTTTATCCGCGTATGCTTACAAAAGGGGAGTTTTTCCCTCCTCACAGAAATAATTTGGCGGGTGGTGAGGGGTAGTAAGGGGGGGGTGTAAACGAGCTTTCCACCACAACGCCCCTTTGCTGATTATTCTCTCAAGTCAAAGTAACAATGTTTCGCTGTGCAAATTGACATAGGCTTCTGGCGTCTATTTCCCCAGCTCACTACAGGTAAAACTTCTTTGTAGACTTTGCTCTCCTTTTGCCTCTTCACTGCCTCCACTCGCTCTCCCTCCCTGTGCCTCGTGAAAGGACAAAGGTGGCGGCTAGATTAATATGCACGTAGAGGCAACAAGACGGTCTCTCGTTTCATAAATAATTTTACTTAGCGTCGATCTTGGGTGTGACCTCTTTTCCTCCTAAAACTTTATTTTTTCTTGTATGCTTTGTATTGAAAACTCAACGAGTGACGTATTCATCAAGTTAATTTTTTACTTTCTCGCTATCTTACAGGTAAAGAAAATATTGTGATCGTCAAAAAAAATTGAACTCGAGACTCCCGAATCCGAAAAAGTAATTTTCGAATTTCCGTCTGTCTGTCTGTCTGTCTGTACCTCCAACTAGAGTCTAAATTATTTTACCGATCGGGCTAAAACTTGGTATCTAGGGTTTTCATAGGGTTTACCCGAGGGGTTTTTGGAATTGCATTTATAAGCCTAAAATTAAGAGTAGTTTAGTGAAGGACAAAAAGAGAAAAAGTCAATTTTGATTAAATTTCATTTACAAAAATCTATAATTATTACAAATAAAATGGTTACTCTCAATATTTCGGCAAAATGACTGATGCGTAGATTATCATTTTTTTTATCATATCTCCGAAAATATTTGAGATATGAAATTACTTTATCATTACAAATATGTAGATCTATTTATAATACAAATATTTTATTCGAAGCATATTTTTATAAAACCAATAACTTTCAAACTATACGCAAATATTTATATTTTTTAACTTTTCCAACACAAAAGGTAAAGTATTGCGACCGTAAAAAAAATCTAACCTGAAATGTTGATGGATGTCGACGTCCCGAACCCTAAAAATGAGTGTTTATAAATTCCTCTGTCTGTGTGTCTGTTTAAACTTACAATTAAGAGTAGTTTAATAAAGGGCGAAAGGAGAAAAAATCGATTTTCTCAAAATAGGCTTTAATGATTTTGATTAAACTTCAGATCTAGGCGTTGATTAAGATTATAAATAAACTGGCTATTTTCATTTTCCTATGAAAATGACTTTTAGGGTACCTTACAGAAGCTGAAAGTTCCGTATCTCCGCAAATATGTGAGATACTTAAATAACTTATCATTGCAAAATTATAGTACTATTAAAAATAAAAAACTTTTATATGAAGTATATTTTTATAAAACCATAACAATTTCTGAGATATTGGCAAATATATTAATACACTTTTGTGAGCTTAAGTTGTAAAGAGATACTACTTAACTTCTAACGCAATAATTCTCCAATGCCATAGAGTAATTAAATATAAGTAATTCTCTCAAAAAGTTTATGTTATTTTTCCTTAAAGCTCTTAAGAGAAATGTTTGTGCAACAATGATATATCTCCATTTTAGACTCAATAGTCAATATTTAAATTTTTTATTGGTCAAAATTTATAAATGAAGAATTTAATAGCAATGTGATAACATGAAGATGTGCAGCACCTAATAAAATGTCGAAAATTTTAACCGGAAGTCGAAATTTCATTACGAAGTGTTGACCCTTGTGAACCCAATATTGATCTTTTTTATTGGTCCAAACATACAAACGAGGATATTAATTATTTAAAAATAAAATTAGAAAATTTAAAACCGGGACTAAAAAATGTTTTACATAAATATAGTGCAATTTATGCTTGGAATTGCTAGTGTATATTATCTCGTTTCACATATATTACGAGTTTTGAGTAAATATATCCATTTTTTAAAAATAGAGCGAGAAAGTCCGTGCAAAGTTCCGTACCATTTATTCTTACTTTCTCATGAAGATAAAGTGAAAATTTTCTACCTCGAAATTGTGATGAAACTTTACGTTCTATATGCCTCTGAGCACACCAAGAAAAAAATGCGTTTTACAATATTGTCTGTCTCCATGTTTATCCCTGGCCACAGATCCGAAACAGTTTGATGAATTTTGTTCAAACTTGATAGTTAGATATTACAGTGTATGGCTCTACTTTGAGACTTTTTTTTTTCTGTTTGACCCTAACCTTTAAATTAAGGATAGTTTACTGATAAGTGATTTTTTTTTTATTCTAAATTTTTGAAAATGGCTCTAACGATTTTGTTTAAAATTGACACCTAGGGAGAGATAGACGTGACAAATAAACCTTATTCTAGGGGTTTTTTGAGGGGAGCGCAAATAAGGGGTGCTTTGTTTAAATAAGTTTTTTTTAAATATCTTGAAGATATTTCTAAACTTTTCTGTCTGAAACAGATATATTGGGTGTTTTATATGATAAATCATTTGAGGGTAGTATACTAGTGATTGATTTTTTTTAAATCTTTTTTTCCAAGTTATTATAAACTTTTTGATAAAGATTGTACGATTGTGTCGTACTATTTATTTATCTTTGGTTCTTTTTTTGTTTTTATAAGTTTAACTAATTTAAGTTAACCTACTATGACCATACTGTTTATGCTTCTTTGAGTTAAAGCCAGAATAGGTTGGTATCTTGCTGAAAAGATCAAATAATGTTGGGGGGTGAGGGAAGGAGGGGGAGGAAAGTTGTTAGCAATTAATTTGGCCAACCTTAACATTATTTTAATTGTATTTATTAATGAAATAAAATCAAAACTACTAGGGATGAAAACATGTTCGTAAACAGTTTAGATAATTGAATCCCAGGGGAAGAGGGTGTATTCCTTAAGCCTTTGACTATTGAAATATTAACAGCAGATCCTATGTTAGTGACACATCCAACCACCGAACGCTGCAGTCGATACTTGAGTATGAGAAGAGATTGTACTCGTTTAAATGGTCGGATTTCCTTTATCACCTCTTCTCACCCACCTAGTAGACTGTAGGCCGCCAGTGCGTAAATACTCCCGGAGAATTTTCATCTGAGACCGCATGTGGCCCGTGGACCGTTCCTTGCATACCCTTGTCGTAAAGGCCGGACCTCCTGACACGGGGGGCGGGGGGAGGGGGAGAAGCCGTAGCGCGTGTAGAGTTGCAGACTTGTACGCATTATTTTGAAAGTTAACGCCTAACTCTGCGAATTGCCTTATAAATCACGTTTCTCGCTAGGGGCGTTTTCTTGCCTCGCTTTTAATTCCATTTCCTCTTTTAACTTATACGAAAAGAAAAGAGAGAAGGGTGGAACGGGTATTTTGGAGCTTCTTTCGTTCCGCTTACCTGGGTGTAGATCAAATAAGATTTTTTTTTATACCAAACAAAACACGTGTTTGATTTTTGTTTTTGTTTTTTTTTAAGAAATATTACCATAGTCCATCTCACCCCTGATAACACCTAACTTAGGTAATATAGTTCGAACCAGACATCACATCGTGAAACGGTTTTCTTTATTTTACTTTAAAAAAAACACGAGGTAATTGAAGCCAGTGAAACAGTTTAATCATATTTATAAAACAACATAATCGAAGAATAGTTTTTTTAAATAAATAAATGGACTGAGCTTCTCTCATTTTTGATGTTGCCAAATGAAAAATGCAGGAAACCGCATATCGCTATGTTTATTGGTTCTAGCGCTATCGTTTAGTGAATATCCCGGTTAATCGTTTATCATTATCCCGGTTAATTTTATATTGATATCCTGGGAGAGCGTGTATCTAATATCACGATTAATCATGTATGTAACTGGAACTCTTATGGGGAAAAAACTTGGAGAGCTTTGACATTTGGTGCTGGAGAAGACTTGAGAATATCAGGTGAACAGACAGGGAGACAAATGAACAAGTCCTAAGAAGAGTGGGTGAGAAGATCAGGTGGACAGACAGGGGGACTAATGAACAAGTCCTAAGAAGAGTGGGTGAGAAGATCAGGTGGACAGACAGGTGGACAAATGAACAAGTCCTAAGAAGAGTGGGTGAGAAGACCAGGTGGACAGACAGGGGGACAAATGAACAAGTCCTAAGATGAGTGGGTACAAAGGTCTTCGGTACAAAGCAAACTGGATCAGAAACATCTTGAAAAGGAACTGTCTGCTGCATGACGTCGTAGAAGAAAAGGTTGGAGGAAAGAGGAGTTTAGGAAGAAGGAGGATTCAAATATTGGATGACTTGAAGGAAATTAAGAAAACTCTTGGAGCTGAAGGAGGAGGCAGAGGACAGGGTGCGTTGGAGGTCTAAGTTCACTGACACAAGGAATGGTCCTGCCGTAAGACAGAACACCTAGTAATAATAATAAATAATATCCCTATCCCTCTATTACTTTCACTCACTTTCTCTAGTTCACTCTCTCCCTATCATACACACTCTCTTATCTTTCTCTCACACACACACAATGCTCTATATCCGCGGAGGTGGTCCGTAATGGGATTCTCGCACGTTGACCTCTGCACATGACGGTCTTGTCCATATGTATTCAACGAGTCGTCTCAGAACTTATGATGAACCCCCTAACCGCACACCTCTATCAAACGGCAAATCTTCCCGAGAACGAACAAGATCCAGGTGGAAAATCGGCCCCATACGCATGCTCACACGAGGAGAGTTTCATTTGTTTGCTGAAGGTTCTCTGTGGTTCCGTTACACTGAAATTTGTCGCTCCGAGTGACATCCCTTTCGATGAGCTTTGCCTTCGATTTGTCTTTCGGTTCCGGCGTTGGAAGGTTTGAGGGTAGGCGGATGCCTAGAGGCACGGCACGGGATGGAGTAGCCCTAAAGAAGAAATGATCCCGCCTATTATGTAAGCTTAAATGGTAAACACTTCTTTATTATTTTTTAATCTAAACGTCTTCTTACCAGGAGCATTTCCCTGAAGAGAGAATCGGGAAAATCCATAAAGAAAACAACTCCAGAAAAACCACCTCCTTGTTCTTCCATTCTGAGTCTAGCGCGCTAGTAGAGTTCTCTATCGCTGAGCTAATCCTGCCAGTGCTTAAAAACTAAATAAAATACTCAAATATATCTTATATTTTAGTGAATTTATTTCTTAATATTTCTCTGTTTCTCAATCTAACTCATTAAACGTTTAGCTAGTTTATTAACTTTTTTAGTTCAAAGATTTTAAAAAAGCATTTATTTCCAAACATAGTTTATTGGTTTTTCTAATTTTAAAAGGATTAATTAACTACACAAAGAGGTTAAGGGAACGTAGTTAAAGAGTTTGTAGCCCTCAGCTCATTCTTTCATCTCTCTGTCCTGAAGTACCTCCAATATGGTGGTACAAAGAGTACTCTGTAGTGTCCCTCCAACCCTCAGCTCGGTCATACAACTACCTCCAACATGGCGGTCCAAGGCATACTCTATAGTATCCCTCCAACACTCTGAAATTCCGTACATCTTTCTGTCATGAGGTACCTCCAATATGGTGGTCTAAGGACGGTAGTATCCTTCTAACCCTTTGTAAGTCCGTACATCTGTCTGTGCTGAAGTACCTCCAACATGGCGATTCAAGGAGTACTTTGTAGTAGCCCTCCAACCCTCGGCAAGTCCGTACATCTGTCTGCTCCTGAAGTACCTCCAACATGGCGTTTCAAGGAGTACTCTGTAGTATCCCTCCAACCCTCGGCAAGTACATACATCTGTCTCTTCCCCCAAAAGAGCATACATAACCCGTGAAACAATTTGACCCTGGAACACGTGTCCCATATTTTCGATTCCCCCCTCCCTCCTTTCTCGTAAACATCAGGCGGTAGTCGTTGATCGAGGGAAACCTCAAGACAGTCGCCGTACAGAATGGGGCACTTCTTGTCATCCACCTGGGGGTGGGGATTCCAAATAAACCCACCTACAGTCTATTCGCCCTTGAAGTGTTGGTAACTGACAGCTAGCAGGACATTTTTATTGCAAACAAAGGCAGAAAGTCGCTAATGTCTACCTATTTGGAAATAATTATTATGTTCTTAGTAATACTATATTATTGATCAAAGATGTTATTAAAGGCTTCTAATAATAATTCCCTAAATATTACTGTATAATTTTCTTTTTCGTAACTTATTGAAAGAACAAAATATATTAATAAAACTAATGTTTTTTGTTTTGTGGTTGTGGCAACAAGAGCTATTATAGTTAATGAAATAATAAATTACAAGTATTATATTCATACTTGTATCTGCTTATAACTGGACACCAAAATAAATAAAGGTGTTTTTTTATAACTTAGAGAAAGAGCCATACAAAAAAATTAGTTACAAAATAAAAAATAGAATATTTTGTAAACAGCGGATGAACATAACCGACAAGATGGTTTGTGTGACGTCATTAATGGCCTTCATTTCTTCTGGTTCGCTATTTTAACTTGTGTATAGAACGCAGCCTTTTAGAAGTTCTCGTTTTGTAAATAACTTTTAATTGAATCACAGACGTTGCTTCAACACACACAAACGAACGGTTATTTACATTATTTCGTGTTCCATTATTGTCGCCCTTCTCTAGGATAAGTATGGACCAGAATAATTTTAACTCTGATCACCCTTTTTTTTTTAAATTAACGTTTGAACGTAGCCGATACTTATGCCGGGATCAAGATCAACTTAACTTTAACTTAACCTAACGTTCACTTAAAGTTAACTTAACTTAAGAAAACAGATGTGTGATCACGGTTCACGTAACTTAACGTAACAACTCGAGCCAAACATCTGATTTGTAAAGTGATGATCTGTGAATGTTTACAGTTTTCAATCGATATAATAAATATCTATTACAAAACTTTTTTGATAAATTCAGCTTTCCTATTTTAGTTTAATTATTTCGTTTCAGTGTCTGAGCACTAGAACTTACGCTAAAGAGTAGACCTTGGTCTTAAAACCAACAAATGAGTTACTAAATAGCCCTGTTGACGTCACTCGCATAATGATTGGCTGGATATAATCACGTGATACCCTTCAAGTAACGTTCACTTAAAGTAAAAGACCTCCCAGGACATCTCTTACTGCATCGTGATCGCTTCCATTTAAACGCACTAGGTCCTTTACGTTAAGTCACGTTAAGTTAACTTTAAATTAACGTTAAGTTGATCGTGATCCCGGCATGACTCACTAAATGTTAAGTTCGTTTAATCTTGGTTCGATAACGACAAGGAATCTTGGGTTTGAATCTTGAAGTCGGCTGTACTTGAGATAGTTTTTTTTCCCTAAATTCCTACGTGAATTCTGGGTACATTTCCTCTAAAATTCCATATTTCTCATAAATATTCCATTAGAATTATTAATGTGTGCGTTTGGCTAGGATGGGTACCAAGACGCGTGTGTATCGGGGGAGGTGGGGAGGGGAAAGAAACCGAAATACTTGCTAGATGGTTTCCAAATAATTCGGTCTGGACCGTGGTAACCTGAGTTCGAAACCCTTTTATAGCGACAACAACAACAAAAATCCATGGCCTTAGCCCGCAAAATAGCTATACCAACCGAGCGGCCGCCAATTGTTGGCGAAGATAGTGCCAACATTGTCGGATAGAGGGTGTCACGTAGTTGACACAATAAACCTTCCGACTGTTAATCTCAGTTTTCTAGACAGGAGCCACTACCTGTTAATTCTAGTAGCTCCTCATTTGTCCTCACGAGGCTGAGTTTGACCTCGTTACTGACCCACTGATTCACAGAAGAATCTGGAAGTGCCAGGGATTGAACCCGGGACCTCCGGATCTATAGCCAGGAACTCTGACCACTAGACCATAGAGGTAGTAAAATAAATGTATAGTAAATCATTATAATGNCACCACCCCCTCCCCTCTTTCTGTATGTTATAAGTGTGTGGGCCTGGAGATAAGGGGGGGGGGATGATATGATTACTTGTGTGAGTTCGTGATTGATGTTAGACTTGGGTTTTAAAGGTTTATTAATTAATACTACTATTCTAATACAAATGTGATGTTAAAAGTGAAGTTTAAATGAACAACTTAGTGAACGTAGAGAAGCGAGTGACTGAACGAGGTGTTACGAGGTGGTACTTGGTGAACCCGACGTCTTAAGCCCGCATGGTACCGTGACAAGCAGCGTGACCTCCCAGCTTACGATCTCCCTTAGTCAGCCTCGAGGGCACAAGACCACCCCCTTTTAACCGGGCCGCTGGTCTGGTTCCCTTACTCAGGACTTCTGATACCTTTTTTTTGTTTTGTTTATTGATTCATCATAACTATCCTCGCAACACTCGTTATGTCACTCGCTACTCACAACATCAAATGTTCATACAAACATGCCTTCCAATTGAGGCCATTGGTGACAGTAATAATAATGGAAATGATAATATAAACTATTTATAAATATTTTCCAAATTTTAGTAGGCTTATTTATTCAAGTTTTCAAAAGAATATTATTTTTTTCAAATTGGACTATCTTAAACTTCCCAAAGGGGTAATTTTGTTATTTTTATTTAATGT
>CABFWB010010175.1:0-10146 GCA_902151455.1 Timema bartmani | reverse complement strand
ACATACGATACTTTAAAGAAAAATACCTTCATCCATGACTTTTTAAATATATGAGCAGTCCAAAAATCAACTACATTATAATTCACACTAATAGGGCGGAGATGGGGAACGTAGAATTTAGAGGAAATGGACCCACATTCTCTTGTAGGGAATGTATGAAACAATTTTTAAAATTATACTTCAGTACACTCGACCGGGATTAGATCTGAAGTCTCCGGCATATTAGACCAAACGAGACTACCGCCTTTGTCCGTTGTAGTACTACATTGAAGATATAAACTTTGTGCATGGTAAAAAGTATGGTCTGAAAGTCCTTTTTCTGTCAGAATTCTACTATATTGAAGGGTTTTGGTAAGAAAGAAGACCTTTCAGACGTTCCTTCTTACCATGAACCGGGTATAACTTTCTGTCCTACTTGAGTGATCAAACGAGACCGGCGTGGTGCTAAGGCTAGCCTCACACTGGATCCGACATTTGATTAGTCGAGTATCTTCGGTTATAATGTGGGGAAGAGGGGTCTTATTTTTCTGTTTTTAGACGCCTTGGTATATTGTCCAATCCCCACCATTTCCAAACGAAAGTAGAGTTTCCGTCATTTATGGGCCATGCGGTAGTCACGTGACTGATCTCGGCTGCTGGCACATGCGCAGTTAAATACGTCGGAAGATGTCGAAATACGAAACTTTAGGGACCTTCGTCTGACAAGGAAAAAAGTCTAACGACGTCGAAATTCGTCTAAAGACAGTGTCGAAGTCAGTGTGCGGGCCTTCATTTAACCCCATGTTGAGCAGAGCGTATCAGACACCTTCCAACACTGTCAGACAAAATGTCTTGTCGTAGGACAAAATGCCATATTCTGCCTAAGCCAGCGAATTGGTGCGATTGTCCTGTGTGAGCGAATACAAGATTGAAGCAAGCGACAAGAGTTCAAATCATTATCCATGAGGTTGACGTTGTCAAGAAAACGTGAACTAGGTTGGTTGTTAATACATTACAAAAAGCTAAACGGAAAGCTCTCAAGCAAATACCATCTACTCATGTTGAATTTCACCATTTGTATGAAGAAGAAGAAAACTCCATGGCGAGCTAGACTGGCCGAGCGGCCACCGCCGTTACACCGGATATCATCGCTGAGGGAACTGCATGGTGACTATTGGGAAACGGCGTTGTCATTCTCTCGTTTTTGTGTGGTCAAATCTCCCCTCAAGTATAAGATAAGTTTCGCAACGCTGGTTAGTCGAGGTTGCCAGTAGCTCCTTAGCCCAGCACACCTCCTTCCGATATAACAGACAGTGAGATTTGGCAACAGTTAACTGAGAAAGAGCTAAGATAAAGCTTTTCTCTTTATGACCGGTAGTTCTCTCAGCGATTATATTGGGTGTAGTGATGATAGTACCAACATTTGCTGATAGGGATGGTCATATGGTCAGCACAACGAACCCTTCGGCCGTTAATCTCACTTTTCTAGATTGGAACCGCCACTTATTTATTGAAGTAGCTCCTCATTTGATCTCACGAGGCTGAGTTTGATTCCGTTCCAGAACCACTGCTTTCACAGGCAATGCTGGGTTTCAAATTCGGAACCTCTGGATCTGTAGCCAGGAACTCAGAAAAACACTAAAAATTAAAAGGGGTATTAATTCCCACTCTTCTAAACGCCTCCATTGCTTGGATTTATAAATTTGATTAGGTTTTATATTAATATTTTTCATTGTAGAAATAATGTATCATAATTTCAGGAGGAGGGGGTACTTACATTCAGAGAACTGGGATCACTCTCTATCCACAAGCAATCGGTTACGGTATGGTTTTTTTGTTTGTTTTATTAGCACCGCGTTTTACTACCCATTCAGGTTATACGCCTATTTCCTAACTACGCTGATGGGCTAGGGATGGAGAAGGGTGAATAGTTTCATATTTCTCCTCCAAATCAATGCGAATACATTTCATCTAAATTTTACCTTTCTCAGTCCTACCCCATTAGTATAAAAGCCGGACGGGTAGTAGAACAATTCTATTGCCCTGAAAGGTAGTAAGCTTACCTTGATGGCTGACACTATGGAGTAGCTTATAAGATAGGGCCATAGTGTAAGTCGTCAAGGTAAGAGGTAAATTGAAATACGTTTTTACAAAATGTAAAATTACTTATTTTTATGAGCTAATTTTCAAACATATTTACTAACCATCAATATCTGAATACTTACAGTTATAGTTTTCTAAACTATAGAGATCTGCAAATGACTTATATACGTATTTGATCTTTAAATCACGCTCTAATGCAGGTAGACAGACCCCTTAGAAAGTTGAGAAATCATAGCTATTGCAAGCCTAGCGTTCCTATCTTCATTTCAAGGGGAAATGGTAATACGACTCTCCAATCAAACAACTGATATAATGTAGAGCAACTTTATTATACCGAGGCAATAGGAGATTAGAAAGAACTTACCTGGGTCAATAATCTTTCCTCGGACTTGAATAACAACTAGAGCCATTCAGGGGTGGACAATCTACATTTGCCGTTGGAACAGGAGCTTCTACATAGAAAATACCTTGTCTTAAAATTATAAAAGCTACTAGATTAGTTTTAATGTATTAAAACGTCAAACCATCTGTCTTGCAGCTGTCGGTTTTGATAGGTGGGAGTATTTTTGACAGTCGTGAAAAAACTATAATGACTTTTTACCAATGTAGGTCTATCCAAATTTGTTTGAAATATTTAATTTGATCAAAAAGTGTATTATTTTATTCTTTAAAACGTAATAGATATGGCAAAAAATATATATTCTAGGTCCTCAAACCTTTATAAAAAAAATTCGTTTCGTGCGCGAAACTGATTTCCTGAACAGATCAATATTTCATGTTCTGTTATCGGACAATTTTGTACTAGCCGCTTCAGTTGCCGAATGGTTTAAGGCATAGCTCTCGTGTTATACTGGCCTGTTTATGACGGGGAGACCGGAGCTTGAATCCCGGTTGGGTCTACAGAGGGTGGTTTTATTCCCACTAAATGGTTTCCTACTCTATTTCCATGCCAATGCGGGTATATTACCTCTAAAATGCATCTTTTCTCATCTCTATCGCATTAGAGTAATTATCATATACACGTATAGCCTGAACATGTAAGATCCGAATGGAGAAATTATTTAATTTGTTTATCTTTAAATCAAAATGTATTTAAAAATCACTCTGGAACTGAAACTATTCCCATTGGACCTGACCGGGATACGCTCTCTAGCCTCTTGGGTGAGTGTCGAGCATACTCTGGCGCTGCCGTCAGGCTGGTATTACAATGTCACACTTATTGTATACTCTGGCACTGCCGTCAGGATGGTATTACACTGTCACACTTATTGTATACTCTGGCGCTGCCGTCAGGCTGGTATTACACTGTCACACTTATTGTATACTTTGGCGCTGCCGTCAGGCTGGTATTACAATGTCATACTTATTGT
This sequence comes from Timema bartmani, assembly GCA_902151455.1. NCBI lineage: Eukaryota > Metazoa > Arthropoda > Insecta > Phasmatodea > Timematidae > Timema > Timema bartmani. The sequence goes on along the minus strand of CABFWB010010175.1, from coordinate 6,694 downwards.
ATATTCTGTCACTGCCGTCAGGCTGGTATTACACTGTCACACTTATTGTATATTCTGGCACTGCCGTCAGGCTGGTATTACACTGTCACACTTATTGTATATTCTGGCGCTGCCGTCAGGCTGGTATTACACTGTCACATTTATTGTATACTAGCTGAAGTACCCGGGAGAAAAGCTTTTAGTTTAATGATTGTGATTAATTAAAATATAAAATCAAATTTTAAAATTATGGTTTTGAGGTGCACATGTCGATGTACAGGGGCTAGTAATTTTTAAATGTTCAGACCTCAGCTTGCGGTGGATAGACATGACATGACATTACAAACTCTTTGGGGTGGCTCTTATTTATTTATATCTGCCTTACAGTGAGAAGTAGTTTTTACATAAGTTTTGTAAATTTAAAAATTCACCATTTCAACAACCTCCACTTATAAATTAAATATATTTAAGATTTATCGGGGTATTTGGAGTAATCCCACCACATTCATCGTATTTTTTTTTTAACTTTTCATGCCTACTAAAGTATACAGTTGTTTGAGCGTGATTGAACAGCAAACAAACAAACAAACAGGCAACATTTAATGTATATTAGTATGATTTAAGCTTTCTAGTTATCTTGGTTTTGGAGTTATAGCGCCTACGCACATTCATACAAACAAACAAATAGGCCTACATATCCTATATCTATTTTAATAAAATTAAGTGTTTGGCTGTCGTTAGCATTGCACGATATCTACCGCAAGCGGAAGGTCGGAAATTTAGACATTAAAAGCCTCTGTGCACCTGAAAGTCATCATTTTACCATTTTGATTAAAAAAAAATTAATTAAAAACCTAGTAGGAAGCAATAGAATGAGGAGTTTTTTATGTTTGTTTGAAGGAAAGCAAAGCGTTGCCCGGGGCAATAAATTGCGCCGGTTACTTATGCTAGCTATTTATATGATGATTAATTACTTGTTTCCATTGTCAGGCTTTCCATAGTTTATGAGTTAAGGGCTCTGGACAACCTCAAAATTAGTATTTTATAGCCACAATTTTTTTTAAAGATAGCTGTTATGTCTATTATAATTATTATAGCTAGGAACCATTAAAAGTTGGTCTAATGAAAATATAATAATTATAAGTTGAGAAAAATGCCAAAAAGTAGTGTTTTGCAGCTGTTATCATGGAACACAATGTCGGACGTAATTAGTAATTGGCCTGTGTGTTAACGTCCAAGTTATATCTATGCGAAATTTCAGAAGCGCAGTCGGTACAGTGGTTTAGTAGTGATTAATCAAAAAACAAACAGTGAAACGACATTTCACTTTCATTTAATCTGTAGTTAATTGATAAAAGTTTAAAAAAACCTATATGCACATCCGCTAGTTTCCCTAAATAGCTATACAAAGTTTAAGATTTTCTTTTTCGTTCATTTGGTATCCTTCCGCACCAGCAATCATGCATTTTAATACTTCAGGCACACATTATGTTTATTAGCAAAAACTAAGGTTTCTAAAGAAAGTTGGTTTATACCAAATTTCCTATTTCTGTGTTTCTTGACTCTTTAGCTACCCGAATAGGTAGACTCCATTCACCAAGGGAGTGTTGTTAACTGCCAGTTAGCAGATCATTGTAAAACGTCTAATGTGTCAGTCAGGCTCACTGTGGATGAAAAAAAGGTATAAGGTGCACACACTAAGGATTTTCCTGATTTTTCATTTAAGTTTAAATTTTCTTGGTTAATTGATTTTAATGATGCACTTCTCAGTAATCACGTGGTCCAAAGCATTAAGCTCGACATATTTGATTTGTTTTAAATACACTCGAGGTGCACACGTAGGGGTTTCACTAAGTAGACCTGAAAAGTGCCACCTTTCTAGTTTTGTTGGGTTTGTAATTACACACACTGGAGGGCAGTGTGCTTAAATCGTCAAGATCTCAATAAACAGCTAACTCCGCTTATAGTGAACCAATGGGGATCTAGATAATTGGTCCACATGTCCAAAGTTCACTAAAACAGAAATTTGTTTCCCCTAAACCTAAGTTAGAGAGTTAGGAACAAACAAAATAAAAGATCACATACAGAATACATTTTATTGGAATGTATTAGTTATTAACATTTAAATATTAGGTTATGTGCTGTTGCTTGTTAGATGCTGTTTAGAAATTATTATTTTCAATGTATCCTTCTCAAGAGTTTTAAGTTTTTTCCACATTCGATTTCACACTATATGCTACATATATTCATTAAACCTTAGAACTGTCTTGAAATCCTTCAACACCTTTTTCACGGTCAGAACACTTTCTTGATTTTCATCTTAGTCATCTTCAATCTCTTTAAGTTCCATGCTGGAACCACCCTTCACAACCTCAACGGCGGGTGTCTTCCTCAGGTGAGATTTAATTTGTCAAAACATCATAGTCATTCCAACTTCCTCGGGCGAATAATCTAAGGCTTCATTCTCGCAATAGATTGGACTGCTGATGACGGGGAGTTTGGGGTTTTAATCACGGTCGGGTGTACTTAGAGTGAATTTTCCTTAATGGTTTTCTACTTTCCATTAACCTTTCCTAACATATTAGCATTATTAGTTAGTACATAAGCGTTCAGCCCGAATGGGTAGTAAGACACGGTGCTAAAAAAAATTCAAAACTTTGTAGTCCATATCGGTAAGGTACTTAATATCAAAATAATTGTCATTGACGAATTATAGCAGTTCCTTGAGTGACATTTCATCCTCTGCATCAAAATTCACACATCTAGGAACTAGGCCAGCGTGTCGAAAGCAGTTCTGAGCACTAATCCGTGCCTTGTCGGCAAAAGGAAGCGGCAACGAATTAACCTGTCTGTCATTCCTTGCTGCAATCACGGTATGAATCTTAAGGATGTATGGTGTGATGCAGTGACTGTCTGCACTCAACCTTTCGTCCCCTTCCCATTCCATAATGTCAGCTGCTCTATGTGCTATCGAAATAAGCACTCTTGTGGAGAAACAGTTTCTTCGAGTTTTTAGTTTAAACACCAATAAAGGTTTGCTTTCAAAAAGTTACACCGTTTAAATGACCTTTTTACTTGGACGTTTAAGTTTTTATGTTCACTAAAACTGAATTTGATGGTTCATACTATACGGAATTTTTAACATATATTGAAATTCATGTGGATCAGAGCAAAGTAACTAAGTTCATTGTAGCCGGATGTTCTCCACAACAAAGTTCAATAAATCCAAAGATGAGCAATGTTTATAAGCCATAATAGTAAAATAAAATAACAATATTAAATAATAAAAGGGAATTACACCCATAGATATATTTTAGTTCGCAAGCGTATTCCAAATGTTACCTTCTTATTACCCGTGGTAGTAATCACGCATTCTTAGGTATGAGGCTAGAAATATAATGAAGTTAAAGTACCTGTGTCACATTCTCAAGTTTCCCTGAAGACATACTCTAAACTATTCCCTCACTTCTTTATGTTTTCTGGTTTTGGAGCCATCCACATATTTCATCACACGATTTAAGGCATAAAACTCACAATATAATGTACATCCGAGATGCACACCCAAATATGTCCTCGGGCACGTAAATTTATGCCAAGTAAAATATATTTTTCTTGGTGTTAGTGTTATTATTATTATTATTATCATTATTATTATCATTATTATTATTATTATTACTACTACTACTACTACTACTAGCACTGCGTCTTACTACTCGTTCGGGTTATACGCACTTACACTAATGTGTAATGGGAGGGTGATTGTGAGATAAAATGAAGGACCTACAGTTTAACGTGGAATCCGAACCACGGTGGAGGCTTGGCATTCCTCACATTCACAAGCTGTGATTAATACAAGTCTTGTCAGAGGTGAAGGAAGGGTTTGGCAATCAAATAAATCTGTGCCGGGACCGAGGATTGAATCCCGGACGCCCATCTCAGAAGTCTGACACCTTACCACTAGACCACCAGGTCACCTGGTTTTAGTAGTGGTCAAGCGGTCTTATAATGTGTCCAGCTAATAAAATTATATATAATAATTAATAAGCGCTCAATTTCACACTCTTAGGTTTTAAATTATGTGAGTGTAAAGAATCAGATTTCTGGATTTTTAAGTATCCCGCACCTACAGCTTACAGGCCCAAGGCGTTAGGGTCTCACTATAGATAAAATTAAACTACACCAGAAGGGCACATCTTTAGGCATACCTAGGTTCCTTTGCAAAGTTTCTCAGCCTTGAAGTAACATTGTTATTACACATATGTACATTACATTTTATTTCATTATTTCCTTGCCTACTCTGGTGTTTAAGATGTCTGTTAATGGGAGAACACTTTTATTAGTCTGAATATTTATCTAGGTAAATGTAAAATCACATAAAGATGTTGGGCGTTACCTATGTGTAAGTTTTATTTGGTAAGAATCACGATTTGCCTGCTAATGTGAATACAAAACAACCAACACAAAACATAGTTTCTCTTTGGATTTAAGATTGAAATGCATTCTGTAATAATTACTCTTTGGATTTGGAGTTGATTTGGCGATCAAGTAATATTCATTCTACATTTAATAGGAGACTGCAACGATTGATCGCGTTGTTTAATACAGAAAGTATGGAGAAAAAAAACATCAATTTTATTAGGTTTTAATAGGAAAAATATAGCCTATATGTTAAACAGACATACATGCGAAATTTTAGCACAATCGGTGTACATTGGTTTGGGCGTTATTTAGCAACAAACACTCAGACAAGATTTCATTTTTATAATATTATTAAATTCTTAAGTAAAGATTAATATAATGTTAATTTGACGATCCATCAAAGATCTACCTTATATAATAATATGCCATCGGGTTTTATAAAAGAAAATGGTGACATCTGAAAGTTGAAACCTCTAAATGCAAAACAATAAAAATTTTAGTACTCCAATATGTAGACACAAACTCTACACTTAAGCTTTATCATAAGTGTTTTTTTAATAGAGTAACTTTGCTGAGCAAATCTCACGGTCCATTCATTCGTAAATAGTCCTGACACGATTAGCGTTCATTTTTTTACTCATTTATATAGCACAAACTATTAATAAAAGTATTATAATATATTCCATGATATGAATATATTCCATCGCCATGGTGTGAGCCTGCTATACCGACCGCCACCGTTAGCGACGATAATGCTAACATTAGTGGATAGAGGGTGTCATGTGGTCAGCACGAGTCCTACTGCCGTTAATTAATCTCATTATTCTAAGTCGGAGCTGCTACCTCTTTATTCAAGTAGCTCCAAATTCTTATAAAATAAAATCTATGGCCCTAGATGATGTTCATTCTCTCCAGACTACACAGTAGATTGGGAACCGAGCTTAGTTCGTACCGTCGGCAGTAAAAAGCGAGGACTCGGCCGTGTTACTCTCCTTTATGTTACCACATAAAGTAGTTTATTAGTTTTACTTGTTGGCCGCTGAGTCACCTGCACGGTGTGGTATGACTAAGAGGCCCTGTCGTCTTGATAAGGGGTGCCCTCTGCCTTCCACGTGACCTGCCTGATATGATAATTAGAAGTCTAATTTTCACAAGAAGGGCCTTCCTTATCTGACAACTAGAAAAATTCCTTTACCTTGATTTTATAATGAATGCACATTTGGTGCACCTTTTAAAAAATACAAACATATTTTTTCAGACCAACATGCATAACATTTTGCTATATTATTAGCGTAATTTTATATGTTTTAATAATAGGCCTATCTTTCAAAAGGAAAGCCGAACGTCACTTTTCTCGCCGGAGTACGATATATACCTCACTCTTTCCACCATCAATGTCTTTGACATCACAGACACAGAATGTGGGTACATTTACTCAAAATTATACCTAATACCTACCCCATTAGTGTGATTAAGGTGGGAGTGTAGGGGATTCGAGTAAAGTCCAGGATTTTTGCAGTTTTTATTTCAATACTTTTTTTGGTCAAAATAAAGTAAATGATATTGCTCCAATACAATCATAGAGTTTAATTTTCCTGAAATAGTGATATCAACCGTTCTTGAATATCTCTCAAGGATGTTCTGGAATTTAATGACAACTATTTCTCTTAATTTGAAAAGTTTTTCACCTAATGCTGCCATGCTCATGATATTTAACAACTCTTGATATTCCCATGTGAATAAAACCAAACTATGTTTCTACTGGTACAATATTTGATTTATTTTGGCCAAAAAAGTTTTGATATAAAAAAAACTGCAAAAACTCTTCCGTTCAGGCTCAATCAGTGAGAAAGTATCAATCGCTGTCAGGCTCAAAATACAATTGTTTGTGTCGTTTTCTGGAACTGTTTCTATATTCTGTATAAGCTTTTACTCCCTTTGGCCCTTCACCTACAACAGCCGTTAAAAAAAGGGGAAGGTAAAGAGGAAAGCTCGCTGCTAGTTCTCACATGTCCTAAAATGTTCTGTTGTGAGTATATTTTAAAAAAATGCTGTATTTGTTAGAGCCTTTTTCGTTAAGCCTAGTCTCATAGCTGCACAAAAATTATTAAAAAGTCTTTGAAATGAGCCAATGTCACATTTTCACACATTTTAAAAAAAAATAGAAATAAAACTAGGGAAAAAGAGCCCTGTTGGAATCTTTCGACTTAATTTTGGCGTGATTTTTGAAATTACCCATCGTAGAATTAAATATTGCGTTAGAGCTGAATGTCTACACGGCAATTTCTCGCTTACC